>KK119706.1:699167-743612 GCA_000611955.2 Stegodyphus mimosarum
GCGTTCCCCCCGGGCACTCTGCATCAAAATTGAGGGTAGAACAGAGCTAAATCGCATTGTCACCTGTAAGTAGCTCAAGGCTGTTGCCGACTTGCTCTCTTTGCCAACGAGGAATTTCGTGGGCTGACTATAGGTCAGACAAGTGAGCATTAGCAACAACAACAACTTGTTTGCATAAGAATGCTAGTTAATTTCTTGCTTTTCCCCATCATGTTATACTAGCAGCATAAAAATACTATTATACTTATTTCCTGTCAAAAGAGTTTTTTTGATATAATATATTAATGAATGATTTTAACCCGAAGTAATTCCATTTAAAATTATTTTTATTGCTGCGCCCTTTTCACTTGGCAATACGTAACAATCTGTTTATTTGTTGTTTAATCCATCCTAAATATACATGTTATAGCACAAATAAGCCAAAAAAAATTATAAATTTAAATTAGTAACTCAACAACTTTAAGTTTGTTCAAAGCCCCCTTTAGAAATGGGCCCTAAACCCAAGCCTAATAGGAAAATAGGCCCTTGGTCGATTGTGCTTGTGTACGTAAGCGGTTTCATGGTTTAGGAACTAATTATAAAACATGGCCGCACTTAATCTTTGAGGGAGATTTCTGTATCTAGTCACAGATATAGGGATGAGGTCTTTGAAACGTTTGTATAGACATGCTGTTGATCCACATATTTTGCTAATGGCTGACAACATTCGGCCACATTGAACATCTCTGGTCTGAGAATGCTTTGAATAGAATATATGACTCGAATGGATAGGCCAGCTTCTTCATCAGACTTGAACCTGACTGAGCATGCTTGGGATGCCTTAGGCACTCAAAATGCAGCTCACCGCTCACCAAATGTTTCCATGGACCCTCTAAGATCCGAAAAGTAAAACTTTAGAAGAATGGCGTACAATTTACAGGATTGATGAACAGTTTTGTAAATTCTATGAAATCAAAATGTGAGATTTACATTTCTGTCAGAGGTAACCATACATAATATTAAAGAAATATTTGTAGCAAAACAGTGAAGATAACTTTCCTTCGTTTTTAATGTACTATAAATTTGGCTTTAAATCCAATCTTTTGAGATTAATCAAGTAGCAACACCTCAAATAAATTTTTTGTACAAATTATTTTCAATTACTTTCCTATAAATATGAGCTAAGTTTTATTTTTATATGCTTGAATTCTGACGAACAGTATACATGCATATACCTTCAAACATGTTTTTGTGCGATTGTTTTGTGTGAGGTATATGAAAATTTCGATCAAACTGGAACATAATTGTCGAAGTTATCGATAAAAACGTCATTTTCTTGCAATCGATGCCGGTTCTGAAAGAACTTCAAAACTCCAAGAGGAGCTGCAATCTTGTATATCTGCCTACCGAAATATAGTATAAAAGCGTCTGGTGAAACTACAGCCGTCGCAAATAAACTACTCAGAGAAATTACAAATGCTTCATAGTTCATCAGAAACGAGCACATTCATAAAGAACTGGATATTAGGCCGATCGCAGACCAAATATTAACCACAAGTCACAACTTCTTCAAGAACGTAGAAAATTCAAGCTATGAACACTTACGAGATCTCATCAATTATGATCTCACCATCGAGCATGCGGTAAAACGCCCTAGAACTATTTTCCATAATGTCAGATGGTAGCATTAGAGACTTTCTACAAAGATAAAGACTTTATTTAGTGTGTTTCAAACAGTGTACATAATTTTCGTATTTTTCAACTTTATTATTTTCAACTTTATTTCGTATATTTTACTTACCAGAGACTTTGTGTATCTGCATTTACCTTGACAAAGCTTCAATACTATGAATCTATCAACGTCAGTACAGTAGTACTTGAACTATTTCGCCTTTTAAAAGGCGATGACGGATTCCGCCTTACAACTTTTGAAACCAAAGCCTATAGGCAAATAAAATCCAATGCAGCGGTAAAAGCAAAATCTTGCTATACTCCGCTTTACCAGATAGAAATACGATACCGAACAGTCGTCGCAGAAACTGATCACCGACTACATGGTAACTGAAAAAAAATGAACTCTTAACGAGTGCGAGGTATAACAAGTGACGAAAGCGATTTTGAACAAGTTTACCACAAGAAAGTTCGCGTATTGTCAGACTACGAAGGATAATGGTTATACGTTTTGAAAAGATTTGCATGTGTAAAATAAGTACATATGTAAATAAAATATTTTAAAATTTTCGTATTTGTATTTTCTAAATCACATTCTAAAAGGTTTGGCGAGATTCCAAGTAGCTGCCAAGTCTCGTGTCTTGATTTCGTTTAAAAAAGCAATTCCTTGGTATTTCGTAAGGTTTCGAATTATTTTCTACGTTAGACGTTTTTTATGTGGTCCCTATTCACCGTATAAAGAGATACTTTTGAATTGTATCGCGAAAACTAATTTTTATAGCTACTAGTGAAGTTTGTGCGGTTTCTTTTATGCGGTCCCTATCGACCGCACAAAAACAGGTTTGAGTGCATATATGAATTTTTTTCAAGAGTTTTTTCTAATATTTTCACATTGTTCTGCGTAGAATATTTTACATTCAGAAAAGAAACACAGAAACTACACCACAGTTTTTAAAAATGAAATCCTTTTTGAGAGAGAATTTTAATCGTATTCGAGAGTAGAGATCTAATTTTATGAGTTTACAAAAGTAAATGTTATTTTAATTTAAAACGAAGGGCAAAATTTCTGAATAATCTTACACATTTAAAAAAAACGGTTAAACTATTCTGTGAGATGTTAGATTGTAATTTCAGACGGTAATTTTCAGACAGCAAAGACAATTCTGCTTTCCCCATTGTTTGTTGCACTTATCAGATCAGCTCACAAGTAATGAAATTTATGGAAATGTTTCGTGAAAATGAGCTTTGTGCAAATGAAATGAATATTCATTTTCTGTTTCCTCTTATCTAAATAATGTTATTAATCTGCACATTTTTTTAAAGTTATTTTATTGAGTAACCAAGTATATTACTTTAAATCATTAATTTAATTATTGAAGTTTAAAATATTCAGTAATGTTTGCAATGCATAAAATAAAATCAGTTGAACAGGCGAATGGCAGTCTTCATATTATAGATTTGATATACTGAGCATTATGTTTTTCGATTTTCATTATTATTTTAACATTTCCATTGGAGAAGTATACCAGTATGCTATTTTATGCAATGGCAAAAATTTTAAGCATTTTACCTTTTTCCAGCATATAGCAACAAATAACAACTCAACATCAGTATTTGAATAGTTAGCAGATACTTAAACAAAAAATTCCTAAAAAAGAAAGGGGCTGACACCTTTCCCTTCGGATATATTTTTGTTATTCGATGCCCCAAAAAAGACAAACGTTGAGTAAGAATTAGAAAATAAAGCAAAAAGAACAAGCAAACAAACAAACAAAAAAAATTGCATTGACGTTCTAAAAGCTCATCAGGCGAATACGGAAACACCTGATAAAAGCATATTGCGATCAGTCAAACTAAGTTTCTTAAATGGACTTGAGTCACGAGGAAAATAGACTTTCTTTGGTACATTACAGAGTTTTAGCTGTCAAGAGCAGACAACTAGAGACAATTTAATAGCTAGGTGTAATAATTATGTTACGTCTACTCTCTCTTTCGATCAATGCATAGATGTACATTGTGAAAGCTTTGGCTGTGGTTAAGTAAGAAATATAATATTCAAGAAAACAGCCTGTGTTATTTTGAAATGCTTCCTTTATACAATGCAATTAAATTGTTGTTGCATTACATCTGAGCTTCGCTAAAGGAGAAAAAAATTACATCCTTAAAAATAGTATGAAGTGCTTTCTTAACGATAGTGTAATCGCTAATATCTTCTCTTATTTTTTTCTATTTTCTTTCCGGTTCCAGCTAAAGAGGCAATGTTCGATTTCCTTATATTTCCTTGTTTAATTTATACGGCCAAAATGTGCATTTCGTTTACGATTGATCCTAATTAATTCGAAATGAATAACGGATAATGGTGGAGCCTGCAAAGATATTGAAAGAAAGCACGACGAAGGTAGCCCACGCGAGGACTATTTTCATCATGGATTTTCTGCAGGAGAAAAAAAGCGGTACTCATATTTATAGATAACTGGGACATCACGAAAACTCCCGTGCTATCAGCTTGCTGCATCCGGAATCGAACACCAGAGGAAAATTATAAATATTTGGTGGTCTTATGCATTTGACCATTGATTAGCCGCCTTAATTCGAACCTGGCCAAGGGATTTCCGGCAAAGTTATTCATAATGCTATTTCATTGAAAATTTGTTTTCGGGCAAAAATGTATTCGTAGTATAAAATATATGCTCATGGCACTTTGTAAGTATTCTGGAAGATATTAGCAAGGCTTACCTGCTTACCGCGACTGATGCAGATATCAAAATAAATTATATAAATATATAAATAATAATATAAGAATATTTTCTTCTTGTGTCTTACAGTGAACCGTGTGACTGAACTAGCGTGTAAGCACACTGCTAGGCTATTTGTAAGAGGCTGCCATAGATTTATGAATGAAAAGGTAAGAGAATGTGATTGCAGTTTTTAGGAATTTCTTTACCACATTTTAAACTATCAAAAGTCCTTAGTAACATTCTTTTTTTAAAAGCTGAAAACATTCAGATATCGGATTCATTATCGCATTTTATGTTTTACTTTCAAGAGTTTGAAGCATCAAATTTTATTTCACGCTATAAGGTCTAAATTAATGCTTTACTATACGTTCTGTTTCTTCCGCTAGCCTTTCCAAGAATGCAAATTAGCTCGAGTTTAAATAGCGAGCAAAATTGGAATTTATGGAGAGTGCTATGGTATGCATCCAATATAGCTGTCTGATGTCAGAGAAGAACCTTCCATGTAGTCTGCCAGATAATGGTGAGTGAATTTAGTATCTTTTTAGAGCATAAGAATTAGAATCCCCTCTAACAGGGACCGAGTTTTCAGGTGAAAGTGATGTTATGGATTTTATTGCCGTAAACGCAAGGCCCAAGGCCCAAGGCGTTGACTTCCGGAGTACCTTTGCAATTAAATGCAATTACCTCCACAACATAATTAAGAGAGACTGAGATGATTAAGAGTAAACAATAGCAGAGTACAGTAGACAGAAAAGTTAAAGATTAAAAGTAGCAGGAAATAAGTAAGAAGTCCAACAATGGACAGGGGAATCTTCGAACTTCTTTCACTGAGTGAAAAGAAGGGTGAAGAGGAGTTAGATAAAGATCCTTCAATTTTCCAAACTTTCATAGAAAGTAGGAAGATCGAGGAGAAGAATAGGAGGATTCCTGAAGCATTGTGCTGAAGGAATGAAAGGAAAGTGGTTACGGCCGGGAAGCTGAATAGCCCCAGGGCTCGGGAAAGGTCGTTAAGGTATCGCGGAAAGTCGCAGAGATTGCTAATGCCGTAAACGCAAGGTGCTCGGGAAGGAAGTGATGAAATATAATGACACATATAACCAAAATTAATATGTTTGACACTTCCGAAACCACTGTGTTCCACTGTGCGCAAAATCAATATGCACTGTGGTTTATATAGCCGGAAAGAGCAACTCAATGAGTTTTGTTCGCCGGAAGGGGCGGACTGTTTTTTCCAGATCTGAGCACCTGAATTACATAAACAATAGAACTAAGTATATCTGCGGTGCTTTCAAACCTGTGGAATGAGATAAAGTGTCGTCTACGCATAGCCCATGCTACAAAGGGCGCTCTCACGTAGAGGTGTATAAAACTTTATGAGTTTATATTTCTAGCAGTGTAAAACACAATGCAATAAACATATTAATTTCGGATATACGAATGGTTCTTTTTCATCATATCTTTCCCGGGCACCCTGTACCTGAATTTCCGGAACCCCGCAAGAGGTGAGTAGCTTTTGCTAATTTTCAGTTGGAAATTACAATAAGTTGTCTAATAAATCTTTTAGTTTAAACAATGGATAAACAATTGCATTTAGACAGAAGTGGAATAAGTTGTCTTATTAAGTTTAACCCCAGACAGTCTAATCCCTCTTGTACCGAAGAATTGTTATCGTCACAACTAAATAGATAAAATTTCACTAAACTTCATTAATGCAAGCAAAACTGTCCTAGCGTGCTTTGACGTAATCTTAAGGAACCGAAAATTCCTTACCAGAATGCAAATTAGATTATAGTGTATTTAAACTGAGGGTTTTAAGATCTTTGGGAGGGAAGATAGTGAGTGGACATAGCTCGGATCCAGCAGTTCGGATACTTCGTTCGTGAGACGTGCGTAGTTGAGTGAACAGTGATTCTGATTCTCGTTCGCGACTCGTTTGAGTTAACATCTCATCTTGGCTATTCTCTTTTTTGAATTTTTACTTTTACCTGTTTCTGCTGTTAAGATAGGTCAATCATAATCGGTCAACTGACGGCAGCTTTATCCATGCTAACGGACATTATGCAAACTCTTCCGGTCCGAAAATTCTTCCATCTTCAGGTCAGCTGCAAACACACACCCCGCTGAGTTAAATGCGGAGGTGAATGAGTATACGCAGTATTTAAGACCTTCCTCGGAGCCCCCATGCTGCGCCAGTTGTGGACAAGAACATACTACAAGCTTCAAAAGCTGTATGTACTATCCCAAAACGCGATCTGACAAAGTCATCCCTAGGGTCACCTACGCAGATACAGTTATGCAGAACAGCATCATGCCCAAGCAAACCGTGACGTCTCCGGAAGTGGCTGTGTTCGCACAGAAACTGGAAAAAGCTAAGACCGTAATCGGTCAACTCACGGCGGCTTTAGTCATGCTATAGGACATTATGCAAACTCTTCCGGTCTCTAAGCCAGAAGAAAGTTCAGCCAAAAACGTGACAGTAAATCATCGATAATTGCATTAGCTTCATGTTTACCCCATTGAAAATTGTTCTGTGAAACGCGAACAACCTCACCACAAAATTGTCTGAGTTACACGATTATCTAACTCTGCACGGCATCGACGTTTGCATGATCACGGAATCTCATGCTACGCTCTCACACAGCCTAAAAGTAGCAAACCTTGCCTCATGCAGAAGCGAGAGACTTCAACGTGGCGGCGGTGCTCTGATGTATGTGATTCGACCTCTGGTATCTTGCTTTATTTCTGCGGACAATTCTAGTGGTTATGAAGCCTTAAAAGTGTGCGTTACTCTCCCTAGACTGGGACCCACTGTTTTCTGCACTATCTACAATTCCCCTGGAAATGTTCTCAGTAAAATTCATATGGACACTCTTTTAAATTCTTCTATGCCAACAGTTCTTGGTGGAGATATCAACGCTAAGCACTCTGACTGGGGTTGCTATAACACTAACAGAAACGGTCACGTGATCCATCATTACGTTAGCAGTAATCCAGTATTTCTCTACGTTCCTGATGAGCCTACTTATCGGCCGAATGTAAGGAATAGAAGGCATGATATTCTAGACTTCTTTATCACCACTGTGAATGGCCATGGCTTCGCGTGGCCACCTCTGTTCATAATGAACTCTCACCTGACCATGTTCCGGTCATAGCATACCTGGGCATCTAGAATACCAAGGATATCTTCCTCCAATTAAAATCACTGGGATTTGTTCCACAACATCTTAGCCCCGACAAGTCCAATATTGGTTCCTTAAAGTTAGAAGCAGATATCGATGTAGCAATTAGCAAGCTCACGAACTCTCTTACTAAATCCAGAGAGGAAGCTACCAGAACTTTTGACAGAAACCTCGAAAAACACAAGCTCCCGGCTCATATCAGAGAGGTTATCAAATCTCGGAATAGGCTACGCAAAGAGCTTAATAGGACATGGGACCCTTCAATTAAAACCTCTGTCAATAGGCTAAACAGAAAAATCAAGAACCCTTATTCAAGAACATAAAAGGGCCACCTGGAACGATAAAATCTCTAATATTAATTTAGACCCCAATTCTATATGGAAAATAATTAAAAAGTTGAAGAATCCTGGAATCCAAAATCGGCCCCTCAAATGTGCACAAGGATTTGTGTATTCAAACTTTGAGAAGGTGGAACTTTTTTGCCAACCAACTTTATGAACAATTCAAACCCAACATCCAGTCATCTTATATCTGAGAATGAAATTGCCGAATTTGCGGAAAAGTGGATTATGTCGCCGGCTCCTGGCAATATTCCCAAATTTGCTTCTCCACTGGAAATTAAAAGTATTATTAGCTCGCTAACTCAGAAGAAAGCATCTAGAATTGATTGCATTAATAACAAAATACTGAGGTCATTCTCATACTCCGGTCTTTTCTGCAAAATCGTACCTTCTCTGTCCGGCAAAGAAACATCATCTCAAGTTTTATTAGTAAGATTACCAGCATCCTGAATGATTGCCTGCAAAATTCGTATTTTCCCAATGCATGGAAACACGCACTTATTTTCCTAATTCAGAAACCACATGATAACTCTTCAAGCTACCGACCCATAAGCCTACTGTCTGCTCTCAGTAAAATCCTAGAAAGAATCTACTATAATCGCATTAAGGATTACCTCAGCGTAATAACTTCAAAATAGCATGGATTCCGTAGCGGACGTTCCATAACAACGCAATTTTTGAAAATCACAGAATTCATCGGAAGCGCGCTGCACAATAAAATGAGTACTGCCATCCTGATTCTAGAGGTGGCCAAAGCTTTTGACCGCGTCTGGCATACAGGTCTTATTTACAAACTCACTCAAATGAACTTCCCGCGTGAGGCCATTCTCATACTCCGGTCTTTTCTGCAAAATCGTACCTTCTCTGTCCGGCAAAGAAACATCATCTCAAGTGCCAGAGCGGTATTCCCCAGGGAAGTGTTATCAGTTTTGTACACTGTATACATAAATGATTTCCCGGACTTCAGCAACGATCACAATGCCTTGCTCGGCTGCTATGTATACGACACGGAACTCCTGATAAATTCTCGTCGGCCGAACCACGCTCTTGCCAATTACAAGAAAAAAAATCCCTATTATCGAGGACTGGGCGCTAAATGCAAGACCCGCGTTCATCCAGAAGTCGCAAGTCTTACTTACCAAAAAATTTCGTACCAAAGACAACATCACCCTCTTCGGATATAAAAGTTCCAACAGTCATCCAAGCTGTCTACCTTGGAGTCGTATTAAATTGCTCATTCACATGGTCTTCTCACATCAAAATAGTGTGCAGCAAGGCGTGGGACGTAGCCTTGAGATTATATCTTCTTCTGAAGCATCAGCTCCTGTCACTTTATCGTAAAAGGCAAATATACCCCTCAGTCATCCGGCCTATTCTTACATACACCTCGCCTACCTGGGCAAGCGCCAGCGAAAGTTCCATCTATTCCCTACAAAAAATCCAAAACAAGATTCTCAGGATAATCAGCGGAGCTTCATACTACGTTAGAAACAAAAATCTGCATGCTGACCTGAAACTGGAACTTATTTCTGATTTTCTGCACAGAATAAATGCTAAATTTCATGATAAAGCTACGCAGAATATGCCTGCCGGCTTTGCAGATATATTCGTTTACGAAGTACTTAAAGAAGACAGGAAAACTAGGCCATTTGCAGCTTTTCTCTTAAGTAGCGCAAACACGCAAGGACAAGATCAACATGTGTAAACTTCTCATTAATTTTATTGCAAATTTTGGATTTAAAATCTTCCGGTAGCTCAGTAGGAATCACAGGACTGCCGCCACACCCCTGATAGGACAATCTGTCATCGCATCCTCACCCGCCAGAGAGATTTCAGACACAATGCGTCTCAATGTTTTCTTATTTTATTGTATTTCGTCTTAAGGTATGCACTTTTATGGTGGAACAATTTGATGAGCCCTTATGTGTGAGGCCCCTCGTGAGATTCCGTGATAAGGTCTGATAAGAGCGGGATTAATTCCGGCTGTAAAATGCAACCAAAGCATCTTTGGGAGAAAGAGTTTCTGGGGCTGTCGTAGCGTTGTTAGAATTCTACTAGCTGTAGTGAAAAACGATGATCTCGGCTTTGCATTCCGTTGCAGCCGATAATTTTACTTACGAGCAGGTAAATTATTTGAGCCAGCTTGTAGATTAGTTATTTAACTGTGTAGCCTTAGACTGCCAATCAACGTTTAAATTTATTTGACTGTTATTATTTAATTTCCATAACCACAATTAGTGGTTATTTCTAGCACGATGCCCTGTTTCCTTAAAAGTTAGTTCAGTGAAAAGCTTTTTAAAAAATCTCTGTTATACTATTTTCATACTCAGCCGTAATTCGCTACCTGTCTAGTAAAGATATAGGGCTAACGTTCCAGTATCAGCATAAGTATAACTTTTTTATTAAACTATTTCTTGTAGTTTCCAACTTAAAATTAACAAAGATTTGCCATCGCGACTTGCAATATTTCAAGAACTTAACTATTTAAAGCAACAAAATGTACAACCTAACTTTTACGTAAATAGCTCGGTTCCAGGTAATGGGAATTCTAAGCCTAAGTTCTAACAGAATATAAGGTCACCCATTAATCCTTAGGTCGGTTAAGAGGACAACTCCTTTATTCAGGTTAAGCAGCTATACTGGATAATCGCTATAATATAATTCTTAAATCAAAATTTCGCTTCCTATTGAAGCCCAAACTAACTTCCATTCTGGCGAAGCTTGATGAGTGAAACAGAAGATACAGAAATGAGTAGACATAAATATATTATGTTAGTTAAAGTAAGTTTTACAGAATTTATATAATATTGATGGTGCTTAAAAGAAAATAATAAGCTATTGATCTACAATAGGTTACAGCAGATTTAGCCTTTAACAATAATTTAACAGTTTGACACTAGGCAAAAAATATAAAATTACATCCTGTAGTACAGGTAATGAAATATATGTGATTCTCGTCAGAGCGTGAAACCGGAATATTTCGGTATTTTAGTTCTGATTCACTTTATTTCGTTTTGCACAGTGAATGAAAATGATTAATAATTAATGATCAAATATTTTGTTTCCGAAACTCGCAGAAATAGATTGTAAGGTTTATCCTAAGTTTATTAACAGTTATTTTAAGTTATGCCTCTTTCCTATTTATTCTAATTTCAGCTTACAATTTCCTACCAGAATGTAATTTCAGAAACGCAGTGAATGCAAATGAGTAAGAGTACTATTTAAGTCGATGTTTCGCCAACTTCGAGAGAGAAAGTCTGATTTTCCTGACTAGCGCGCGTTTGCCATTTGACTACATTCTCTCTTAGCTACTACACTCGAGCATACTTTAGGCCCTTGCTTGGCTTCGCCGATTTAATTAATAGTTAGAGGTCAACTACTTAGAATTCTGATAGCTTCGGCTATATCTTTCAGATAGCTTTAGTTAAGCTTAGTTTAGTTTAATTTCATAATTATTTAAGTTCAAGCCCAAGTGGAGGCTTTGTGTAAGTTCCGAGTTAGGAACTAATTGTAAACATTCTGAAAAATATAGGGTAGTTAACCCTTCTCAAGTCTTACGTGTTTATTCACACGCTTAAGCGATTATTCGCTTGTTAGTGTTTGTGAGGTTCTGAGATTGAACATTGAAATTAAATAAGTAAAACCTCACAAGATAATACATCAAATGAAAGGAAAACTACCAGTGTTTTACCCAAATGGGCTTTATGTGACTTCTTTTAGTAACACGTACAACCAAAAAGCAATAATCGTATTCTTTTCATCCTTGCTACAGCATTTCTTTTTTATCGTCTGCGCAGCAACAGCAATGGGAGCTTTTAAGATTCTGCTTATTTGTGAACATTATGAAAAAAACAACAGAACAATTTAAACATACTTCCAAAGCAACAAGTCGTATGGTGTAAGATCTGCAAAAGGAACAAGAAGCATGACTTCAGAGCTGAGCCGACTCCACAGCTGATGCAACCTGTGCGTCCAGGCCTTAGGGTAGGCATTTTTTTTTTTAATTTAAGGAAGGTACTGGGCAGCAGAATTTAAGAGAGGCAACATTTTTAGAATTTAAGGAGGCACCGGGCAATAGAATTTAGAACCTATAGAAAATGCACCGGGAGATAAAATACCTAGCGCCAATCCTGCTTAAGAGGCTAGCGTAAAAATTTAGTCACTGAGTCAATGTCGCAGTTGCAGTCTATTAAGAAAACATAATCAACATTTTGTTAACATTCTAAAATCTTTTAATTTCCTTTTTATTTGATATATATCAAATTAATTCGCAGTGAACTGTTATACGTATTTTGAATTAATCTGTCCATCTTAAAATTTGTTTTTGTTGTTACTTATGCTCACTTGTCTGACGGCAACATCAGCCCAAGCCCACAAAATTCTCGTGACAAGGAGCGCTCAACATATGTCTGTCGTTGACAACACCTTACAGCACCTTGAGCATCTTATAGGTGACAGTGCGATTTTGATTAGTTCCACTCTCAATTTTGATGGAGAGCACCCCGGAGGGGGACGGGTATGAGGGTCTTCTACCCCTCTTCCCTTCCACCAAACCACACGAGAGGACTTTCGGCTCGCTGCATATTTAAAGTGCCTCCATGCCGCACCGACACTATACATTTACAAACATCCCTGCCTTCTCCGGGATTCGAACCCGGGCCCTTCGGGAAGGCAATCAGCAACGCTCTCTCTTAAAAATTTAAAAACAAGTTATAAGAATGTAAATTTTTTGTTTAAGATATTAATAAAATTTATTAAAATATACGTTAGGATGTTTCTTTTATAAATTTTATGAGCTACATACAGAATAGTATCTAGATAGTAAATCAAGTTTTCGATATCAAAAATCTATAAATAATCAAAATTTTATAAAATATGCAGTGGTATTTAGTAACTTACTAACTATCCCGCCGCGTAATTTAACTCATAGTACTTGCATTTGAGTGTGTTATCTGTGAGAGTCGTCAGGCATTTGCGTTCTGCTATTGGTTTATTTTGATATTCTGGTGCATTTGTATATTCTTCATGATCCCATGGCAGGTGTTAGTGAAACGTATGTGGATAAAATAGGCTTGAAAATGCGGTATTACGTTCATTATCCTTTAGAAAGATTATTTTACAGTGGCTTCTCAAAATGTTGGGATACCTTACGTTCTGTTTTAAAAGTAGTACGCAAAGGATCTAAATCTAAATATTTTGAAATTAATAATAATACTTCATTCTATTCTATTCTTTATAAAAGGAGGCATAACTTTCCTCAAAATAACAATTTAATGCATTTGAAATTAAAAGTTATTCAGCAATGTAAAAAAAAAAAAAAAGTTTACAAAAGTTTCGAGGTACTGAACAAAGAAAAACTCTAAAAGTAATTTACGAAAAAAGCAGAAATTTTTATTGATTCCAAAATGTTTAGTACGTGTTGGGGTATCATCATGAATTTATTATTTATATAGTCCAATTTAATATCGACCGAACTAATTTTTTTGGGTAATTTTTACCTCAATGCTATTCCTTTCTTTTACTATCACTATTTGAGTTTAACTGTTAATGAAATGCTATGCAACCGTACTCGCATCTCCAATTCTTGCTAAATGTATTCCATTCTATTAAAATCGAAGCATTATGGAGATGTTTTGATCACTTAAATTTCTAAAGCCGGCGGTACAACTTTTGTACCGCGAAAATTACTTGCTTTTAAGCCGGCTATAGTGCAAATGTCGTACCAACGTTTCTGTCCCCCTTTTAGAGTAATGGCCGACTCTAGGTGGTAAAAGTTTCGCTGTTCAGAGCAGCCTCTGGCTATGCATTGTTTCCCTTTTCTTAACTGGTTGGCTACGTTTTGGCGAAGACCATAGGCTTCGTCTTGCGCCAATATGCTTGAAAATAAAACAGATGTTATCTCTCTGTCAAGCATTAGAGCTTTTCTCTAGATTTCAGTTTAACTTTTTTTCCTTGTGCTCTTATTCAGTTCTTATAATGGCACCTTGTTTCAAAGGCCTCAGTCAGAACGAAATTAACAAGTTGCTAAGAAATTTAGAAGAGGAAACTTTTGCTGATACATGATCGGATTGTTCAGATACAGAGGAAATATGTTTTAATCAATCTTTAATGAAGATAAAGTTGCCGATGACTTTCATTCAAAAACAACTCTAATAATTTATTTGAATGGAGACAACCAAATGAGCATGATAAAACTGACATATTGACCTTTACTGTTAATCCTGGTATAAAGACTGAATTTTCGGGAACTCATCTTGCTGTTAATTTTTTAAATTATACTTTTCAGGTGAATTGTTAAAAATTAATTTTTTTAATTCATTATAAGCGGAAAAAGAAAACGTGAAAGCGATTGGACGCCAGTTACATCTGATGAGTTTCTGAAATTTTTTGGATTAGTCTTACTCATGGGACATATTGAAAAAGATAGCATTCGGGATTATTGATCCACGGATGATTTAATTCACGCATCAGTTTTTCGTAAGGTAATGTCAAAAGATTTTTAATGATTTAAAAATTTTTGCATTTTGAAAACAATAAGAAAAAACCTGATAAAATTATGAATTATGACAGGGAAAATTCGAAAAGTTTTTGAAATCAAAATTTTTAAATTTGTTTATAAGTTGTTTTTAAAAGCAGCTTATAAACAAATTTACAGCACCGCAGACGAACTCACGATAGACGAAATTATTGTCAGATTTAAAGGGTGAGTTATATGTAGACGGCATATTCCAAAGAAACGTTTATTTATTAAATGAAAACAAAGTAAATTCATGTAGAACTATTCGTCCGAATAGGAAGCATTTCCCCAAAAATGTAAGCAAAGGAAAACTGAATAGATGCGAAACCACCGTGCGTTTCACACATGGGCTGACAGCTCTACGAAGGCGTTCGTATTTTGAGGCAACTTATAAGGTATTTTCTCCCTCTTTTCTGCATGCCTTCATGGTGTACAAAGGTTAGAACACTCGGCGCGTATTTTGAGAGGTCCAGGTTCGAGTCCCGGAGAGGGCATTGCTCATTTTTCACGTCTCCGACATCAAGATAGCCTAATGACTCTACAGCGAACATTATCTGTTTAAGGGGGGAGGTTTTAATGGAAGTCTCTTAAGAGAAAACTGCTCGTATTTATGTTTCTGATGGGAAAATCCACATCTAACCAACCTTTTCTCTGGGATTTGATTGGCCTGATTTGGTTCGTTCACTGGATTACACCGAAGGACTCGATAGCTATCTGTATAAGTGTAGGGATGCCTTCGAGGACTTGCTCAGTAAAGCTGGCAGGGTGGACGTGGTGCTGTACTGATTAATCTTTACGGCAAAGGGACAGTGCCCACGTCCACCGTATTTCATCAGTAAAGCTGGCTTGTATCGACGTTACGACAAAAACCATCCATGAATCCAACCTGTTTGCCGTGATTGGAACCCGAGAAAACACTAGTGTTCAGCAGCCGCTGGTGGGCCCGTAAAGTATAGATTAAGAAAAATTATTGACATAACTGATTAAATTTGCTAACCTAAGTTTATCACTCGGCAGTACATAAATTAGACATTTTAGGTTAGTATTTGTGAATAAAATATATTGTAGGTTCCTCCAATGTTTCATATTACAGTTTTACATGGAATTTTCAGTGTTTCATATTACGATTTTACATGGAATTACAGTACTCTGGAGTTATTTCTCATGAATTTATTTTACTCTGTTCATGATTCGGATTCTTTATTGTGTCAAAGGGAAGATTTCGCACTTTAATAAAAAGACACATAAGAGGATACTTTATCAAAAACGTGTCATAAACAATTTTCTTAATTTTGCTTTAAAATATTCCTGGACAATCGTTTTGATCCCTGAAAGGAATACAAAAAAGCATATTTCCTGCACTGTTAATGTCAACATACTGTATGCCCTTATTCTTTTGAAAGTATGAAAGACTAATCTTTTTTAAAATAAATTAGAAAATTTTTTATGTAGAACATATGTATAATCATTTCATTTAAAATCAAGGGAAAATCAAACTTTGGATATAACGATGGTTTTATACGAAATTCGCCTATGAAAGTAAATTGACGTAGAATTCTTTATAAACATTTAAACTGTTCTAAAAAGTATTTTTGATAAATTTATATTTTCTAAAATTTTAAATCATAGATTAAAATTCTCTTCAACAAACATTAAAAGGAAACCTAAAATAGCTCTCTCTGTACGGACACCACAAAAATGCAAAGATTTAAGAAATTATCTCATCAGACTTCACTTCACACTGCAGGTATAAAATGGATTGCATATATGAGTTTTCGGAGAATGTTTTCCCTGCTAACGTAAACAAAACCCAATTTCCTAAAGACATTCTTTCTACAGATATACCTCCTATACCCAAAAGTCCAAAGTAATATTTGTTAAACAATCAAACACAACTAATATATCTCTGATTTTCTTTTTTATATTACAATAACAAAATTAAAAAAAAAAAAAGATTTAAAGCTTTATTATTGCTATAGTTTCATCTCAAAATCTAATAATAATGAATCGTATTCTAATCATCTAATAGTAACGAATGTTATTAATGAATTCATTATTATTAGTTCATTAAATTATTCATTACTATTATTTTATTTATGAAAATGGATTATCAAATATTGCATTCCAACCTGCAGGCATATAAGGCTAGTTCATATTTGTTATATTTTGTCAAGTTCTGTTCTGGTTTTGCTGATTTCTAGTAAAAACAAAGACATAAAATTCGCAAATTATTACCGAGATTGATCTTAAATAGTAAATGTTGCATAAACATTGTATACATTTTGCTCTTAATAAATAAATACAGTTTAGTTTAAATTAAATCAAGCTAAACCTCGAAAAAGTCGCAAATATGGTAACCTATTCTGGACTATTGTCCAACGTCCGACAAACATGCAAATTTTACTGCACCTGTGGAGGGACAAATGACCACTCTAACGACTTTTCTCATTAGGGAAAAGTGTCTTGGATCGCACTGTCCTAAAGGTTATATTATGAGAATTTGAGTCAGGTTTTAGAAGGTTAAGAGCAACTGTAGAGCAACCAGAGGCTCAGATGTAAACTCTCATGTTTAGGATCATTGTCAAGATGTAACTTAAAATTTTTCTATATCCAGCGTTTGTGTGATGCTTACAAATTCTCCTTTGAAATGTACAGGTGTTTTAAATTTTCTGTTACGCTTCCAACAAAGACCAGTTTCTCGGTTTACGTAGTCATGCTGCAGACATACTATCATTTCACTATCAGTCGCAAGTACTCCATAACAGAGGTATTACCGGCGATAACGACCACAAATAACTCAGAATTGCGGCTAATCCGACATCTGTTCGAAATAACACAGGAAGTTGAATATCCCCTATCGTAATTAACAGTAAATAATGAGAAACTGCCTGTAGTTTTAAGCAGTTTAATGTGGAGAATAAATTTATGTAAATTAAATCAACATTCCAAGAAATATCGCATCTGAAGACATAACTTTCGTATATCGGCAGGAGTCATTGGACATGAATCAATGGCGGTACACTTAATCTACTTTTAAGATTTGGAAATTTATTTTTTAAGAACGATTTAACAATATTTATATACTTCAGATTATGAATAATAACGTTACGTACTGTTGCGGATAGAAACAATTCCTAATTACTGTGACATCCCTCTGCTATATATCCTAGACAACTTTTTCTCCTTTTTGCAGTTTCCTTAGAATCTGAGCTTTATTCTGGTAGTTTGTGGTTTCTTTTCATCAAGTTCTCAATGTGGAACGATCATGATGTCCAACTGATCTAATCACACTTCTCAAAGTTTCGGGAGAAATTGATGCATCAGATATTTCATTAGATTTTCAGAAAGATTTTGTAGCACTTAATCGTGAACTTTTTGAAATTTTTATAAGTATAAAACACTAGTCTATCAGATAAACTTGAAAAAATGACTATATATTTTCTTGTTTAGAACTCACCTTTTTCTTCAATTCGTTTTATGACTTGAAAACAGTATGACGCAGTAAATTTACAGTTTTTAATAATTTCTCTAACAAAGTTATCATTCTTGTAATAAAAAATGAATTTTCTAGCTCGAGAGTGCAATATTTTAAAATAACGTAACGTATTTTACGGAGTACATTAAACTGGAATTAAGTTGTAAAATAAATTTCGAAGAGTAAAGTTGAATAGTATTTAAATTTTGTCAAATTTTCAAAAAAAAAAATAATAATACAACAAATTAAACTTTTTGTTTAATTTTAATTTCTTATGAGCGGGGGAGGGGGGTAAAAAAGAGAAAGGTATTCAAAAATTTCTGTGGGCTGGCTTTTGCGATGTTAGTTCTTTTAGCATGTAACAATTCAAACCATAGTTTAAAAAATGTACTTAAAAGAATGCTAAGAGGAAGAATTGTATGCTAATAAAGACGAAAAATGAAATTAAGTGCAAGATAAAGTAGGTTTCTTATTAACCAAACACTAACCAAACTCTGTTTGAAATAGTTATCGCGTGGAACTTAAAACACTTTTCCTCTTCATTTATTTTAATAGCCATACATTTTGATTGCTTTAATTTCTCATTGAAAAGATTCAATGTACTTTTTCATTATTTTTACTTTAATTTTGAGATAGAAAAATAGTTTTCAACTTATTTCCTTTCTACTAGTTCCACGATTGAATGATATTGAGTGTAGTTTCTGATAGCAAACAGTTCTTTATGGAATAAGGATTGTTGTTAAATTCAGTTTGTGAGCGCGCCCTTTTAATCATAGCGCGAAAGAAATGTGAATGGCTGTTTGTCACGTGGTCTATCGATTCATCTATGATACAAATGTGTACTTAAGTAAAAGATGGGATGGAAGAGAAAATACATATATATATAGTTCTTCCGAAATATCACCCAAGAAACAATGACAGAGAGATCAAATGAGGTCGCCTGACTTATTTGTGCAATGTGAAATTTCGCTAGTTGTCCAGATAAAATGATTTGTGGCATAACGAAGTTTGCTATTTTAGCGCTTTTAGTCATTTATTGAATTTCTTTTCCAGAGTAGAAAAGTGAGGAATTAACCAAGCGAGCATCTAGACTACTGAATGGAAAGAAAAAAAAGGTAAATAATAACATCAAATAAATAAATAAATAATCTGCATAATATTATGTATTGAATACTTTAAAAGTCAGGAAGTACTTCTGCTAACTTTTAGCTAAATTTTTACCCAATTTTAGAAATTAATTATCTTCTTATTTCTGTTAAGAAATACAATAATGTAAATTTTAATTGTAACTAGCGCATCGTTAGAATCAAATTTATAAAAAGGCGTGCTATTACCTGTTCAGAAAGATGACCGGTTATTCACACAAATGTAATTCAAATTATTTTTAAGCAATTAATTAGTTAACTTGTGGTGTTGCTATGTTATTGTGTAAAAAGATTGTATAGCTTAAAAAGGAAAGAATTGGAGCTGAACATAAGCTGCATCTTTTCCCCAAAGAATATTATTATAATTTTTTAAAATGTCTTCCCCTTCTTCTCTTTTTTTTTTTTTTTTGTTTGTTTGTTTTGTTTTTTCCTATCAGCCAATAATGTCGTTGGAGCGAGCAGCTGACTCATGACAAGAAGATAAGCCTTCAGCGGAGAAGCCGTATTACCGATAAGGGGGAGGGGAACTTCTGTGTGTTAATGCAATATACAAATCCCTAAAACTAAGTTTCGCAAGTTCCTAGCACTGTTACAGTTATTCTCCACAAAAATCATCAGCGCTATTCATAATGAAAGTCATTAATTAGTCAGTCAGGTGATTTACTCTCTGTTACAAGCACTGAAGAGAGCAGATAGTCACTAACATGCATATATTAACTGGACTTCCGATCTATAGATTTATTGTTTTATTCATATGTGGAAGTATGTAGGGGGTATATATCAGCCATGGAATCTCAGGATCAGAGATTATTATTATGGAGTCTAAACTGAATAAGGTACCACACAATAACACAAAATTCTGTGCAAAAACAGCTATTAATTACAACTAATTAGAAGCATAAATTATATTTAAAGATTTTTCAGACATACGATTGTTATAGTTATCGGCAGAGACTACGCTTTTATCGATAGGCCAGGATACGAGCCGTGGGTAAGGCATTAGCTTTTGTGACTACAATTCTTCGCAAAGGCGAGAAGCACGGCTTCATGCATCCGAAATCCTCTCATTCGCGACCGAAAATAACATATAATGGCGTTAATCAGATATAATAATGAGAGGTGTTTTAAAGTTGAAGTGAAAATTCCATTAAAATGCTAAACAGAAAAACAGGAATCCAGTTACATGAACAGTATTCAGGGACAACTGCGATGTAATTAAAATGAAACTTTAAAAGACTATTTTAAAATGTAATCATTCATATGGAATATAATTTTCTGAAAAATAAAAATGTGATCATTTAGAATTAAATGATCGCGGCGGACAAATTTTTGCTTATATATGAGTAAGGTGGTCTTCAAAATGTTATCATCTGTGAAACACTAAGAAAGAACAATGGCTCCGTAAAAATTTTAAATAACTAACATGGATTCCTGTTACTATTAATTTTTGCTGTGGCTTAGCAGCAAAATAGTATATTCGGCTAATACTAAGCTAACATAGTTGAAAACTCGAGCTTATGGATTCGTGAATTCTAGTTTCAAAGCATGCAACGATTTTTTTTATCATTGTTATTGATTCCTTTAGGCTCCTCAAAATTTCTTTGGCCAAGAAAATGTATTTATAAATGATATTTTTAAAAGATTATCTGAAGCAGTGACGCGATACAAATAGTTTCAAAAGGAATAATATTTCTTTTGTACCTGAGTTTTCTACAAATTTATTTGCAATTTTGGATCTGTCAAGAAGACCTGTATTGAAACAGTATTTATTAGCAAAATTTGTATAATTGCTTATTTTAATTTTTTGTTTCTCTATTTCCAGAAACTTACATTCATTAAGATGACATTTAAAATATTAAAAGGAGTAAGAAAAAGCAAAATATCTTAAATTACAAGCTCATATATACCAAATGAAAAAAATCTCATGACCAGATAAAGCCGGTCTTGTCGCTCAGAGGGTTAATAGAATACTGCTGTAAAATGTGCAGAAATGTTCGGAATATACCAATATGTATTCGTATATACTATTTAAAGTATAATATGTTACGAAACTGTGAGCATTGAACAAATAATGTGATTTAATATTTGAAACACAAAATATTGGAATATATGAATGCATGACATGATGTGTCCCACTCTAAAAATAGCGTCATCAGATTTTTTAAATTTATCATTTTTACATTTTTTAAAGACATTGCATTATTCTTTATAACATTTCATTTTTGTCTTATCTTTTTAAGTATATATTGACTAATGATGTGACCGCATATATCTTTACTTTAAATACACATTTGCCTATGTTTTATTAAAATGAATTTAAAATGAACATTGTTGTAAGAGAAATATTTCACATTACTATGGTTTTGTAATCACAACTATATTTGTTATTTGTTTTGAACTTTCGCTGTCGTAAATAGCCGCAGACTTGCAACTTAATGTATTCATCGAGAATGCCTATACCACACAGTCGTTTAGCCGAGTTATCGCAAAGAATGTTCCCCAGGGTACACCACAAGGGACGATCGAATTACAGTCAAGAAAAAGGGAAAGTTCCGTCCCACTTTTGATGGAGAACACTCCAGGGACGGATCCAAGGATCTCACACCCTTCTTCCCCTACCACCAAACCTCTCGTGAGGACTTCCACCTCGTTAGTGTGTTAAGTGCGTCCATGCCGCACAGACATTATACACCTACTAACATTCGGGCCTTCTCCACAATTCTAACACAAGATTTACACCAAGCATCACTAACCGCTGTACTGATAAGGCAGGCTGATTTCAAATTATACTTTTTGTTTGTTTTAAATTTTGTTTGCAATCGAGCTAGCAAAGCGCGAGAGGGCTGTCTGCCAAAGAGATGGCATGCCTAATTGGCAGACTTTCTAAGCAAAGCTAACTTACGCTACACATGTCGAAAAATCCACAATTGTACTGTATACACCAGCTTATTTTTACTATCATGATTTTAATGCATAATTTCTACAGTTGCTTTTACTCTGTTTAATATTTTTAAATTTAATTTGAGCGTGAAACTTGCTAGTTTTCTAGAAAGAGGAAATAGAACATAAGTTTTGCACAAAATAATTTCAGTTTCTGTGTTAACGGGGGGAGCACTATAATACTTTTCTTTTGCACAAGGCAAAAAAATGGGGGGAAAAGGGGTAATCAGATATGCAAAAACCTGTAAATAGAAAAGGAAACAGAGAAAAGAAAGGAGGGAAAGAAAATATGTACAGAAAAATGTATTTCTGTACTTACGTTTTTTTTCATCTCTAGCCATAGAAAGTTCATTACACTCTTTGCACCATTCATTTAAAAAATCCTTTTTTTATAAATAAAATGTTTTGAAAAAAAAAGGGGGAGGGCAGGATGTTAAAAGAATTAATAATAACAATATTAAAAAAGATAGGGAGAAGAAATACTAGCTTCGAATCCATGATTCCCCCTTACAACGTACGTGCTATGGTGAGGCATACAACATCAGACAAACAGCTTCTCATGCAAAGTGTTAACTCTTTTGAAAACAGTACAGAACAGTTTTGAAACAGAAACAGACAGATTTAAGTACAGATCGTTTTCCTGATTTGCTGAAAGGCGAGTTAGGCGTTTTCCAAATGCATTTACTTTTAATAGCTACTCTAATTTTGCAGAATTCTGATGAAATCGTTGCCGTATTTGCTGTTAAGTCTTTACGTAGTGCATTTTTCTAAAACTGTTGTTCCAGTCAAATGCCTTTTTATCATTATCATAGGTTATATTTCAGTACATCATACATATAATGTGCAACCCTTTTTTTACTTTACTTGCATCATGAAATATAGGGGTTATATTCATACATAATGAAATGATCTGGTTTGAGGTTATCCTTCTGATATTTTTCGATCATTTGAATGAAAATAATCATATAATGCAAATCGGACAATTTTTATTCGTATGTTAAGCATTGCACTAACAGCAAATGAACACTTAGATCATCATAATAAGACATCTTTGACGGCTGTTTCTGAATCATTTTTCAAATATTCCGTATTACATGAGAAATAAAAATCTTCGTTGTTGTCTAATCGATCAAGGACCCACCAGTCGTGTCGGTGAACCAGTCGCTGAACACTGGTAGTTTGATTTGGGTTCGATTCCAGGCGAACGGGTTCGCTGCATGGGCGTTTTCGTGGTTTTCCCCATGTGTGACATGAATACCAGGCAGGATTTGAAACCAGATCGAACTACTGGGTTCAGCGATCTTAATCCATTCAGCCACCAGGGAGGGAGGCTAAAATAGCAATTCTTATCTCTCTGTTTATCTACCCCCTAACCCCTAAGTTTACCAATAATATGTTTAAACAAATGAATGAATTACAGAGAAGCACTATTGGCTATTCCCACTGCGTGTGTGATTATTATATTAACAAAATTACAGGTGCTATCCTAAACTTTCTGGAATGCGAATTCTAAAAGGTTCTCGAATCCTTGATATAAAAGTAATAATAATAATATGAAAAATATCTTAAAAGGTTTGAAATCAGCGTTTAATAGAAAACCTATCTAAGAATACAGTTTTTAAAAATAAATCTAAATTTATTTATTAAGATGATGCAAATGAAACATATAAGTGAGGTACATCATTAAAACTGTTAAGGTTTATTTTTCTCAGCAAAATTTGAAAATTAATATTTGAATAACAATTGAGTTTGAATAGAGTCTTCCAGTTTCTCTTTAATTAAAAACAAGTAAGAGAAGGGGGAGGATCATTTTCAAAGTTAAAAATGATATAAACTAAACAGGCTGCTCAGACGATATAGTGTCCAATCAGGCATGTTCTCTAAAAGAAGCAAGATGCTTCACACTCTTTGCTCCACCTATTTCTGCCTCCGCTAGAGAAAATGTCGCTAATGTCTCTCACCTCCGCCAGGCCCATTTGGGACTCATTAAAGAACTGGTAAGAGCAGGAAAAGAAATCTTCTGCTGTGGACTAGTATGTTACGAAAGTATCAAAGACAATATAGTGGCTATAATAGCCGACTGCGATACCAAAGGGCCCAAGTTCGGATCTCGGAGAAGACATGGTTGTAACTGTCTGTCCCTTCATAGGAAGCAAAGGTTGACCACCTATTAGATGCCTCCATAATAAAGTGACCAAGCCGAAGTCGCAGCTTTTCCTGATAAATGCTTAACAAGCGAATGTTCCGGTATAGGTCATAGGTCATCTTCCTAAATCATGAGTGTTCGATCCGAAGATCTTTACTCATCCATAATCTCTTTTAACAATCCTAGAATGAAGTGAAAACTTGTCTAATCCGATAAAAGGAAAAACATCTGCACTTTAGTGCTGGAAACTTCCGGAACGGCGTATCTAACTCAGGCATATCTTGTGACGAAACGATAGCTATCTCATGGCGGAAAACAGAATCCAAGCTTTCTCTAGATAATATCCGGTGATAGCATTTCTTGGATAGCATTTCGAATGGCAGGCATATTAGTTGCAGCGTCCAATCGTAAGTTCAAGACGAAATTTGCAAAGTCCAATAGCATATTAACATACAAGTAACATACTAACTCAAAAAATGAAATTTGAAAAGAAATATTCAATTAAAAAATATACTATATACAGTATTTACATTATTTACATTCACCACTGTACATTATGATGTATTGTCCGTGGCCTTTTACATCTTTGTATTATAGTATAATCATAATCTCCAATCGATCTGACTGCGTTATTACTATGTTTATCACAATTCGAGAAGAAGTTATGTGAAGCTACCAGTATTTCAGAGTCCAGCGGCTTTATTTTCAAACTATTGTGTATTGTAGAGTTTCTAACAAACCAAGGCGCATCCGTAATAATACGCAAATACTTATTTTGGAGCCTTTGCAGAGCTTGTCTATTTGTTCTTGATGTAGCTGCCCATACCGGAGCTGCATATAACAAAATAGGCCGGATTGCTTGCAAATATAATATCTTTTTTGTATTTAAGTTTAACTTGGATTGTCGACCGAGCAGCGGGTAGATAGACATAAAAGCCTTTCTTGCCTTTTCTTTTATGTAATTTACATGAGGAGTAAATAATAATTTTTCGTCCAGAATTACGCCTAAGTACTTTACTGTATCAGAACTTGGAACTGGGTTGTCGTCGATTTTTATGCTTGTTACATATTTTCTATTGTATCTGAAGTTTACGACTTGCGATTTATTTGGGTTGATTTTAATTTTCCATGCCTTAAAGTATTCATTGATTAGGTTAATTGCCCTTTGTAATTTTTCTACTGCTTTATTTGGATTTATAGAACTGCAGAGAATAGCCGTATCATCGGCATAGCAGGCTAAAGTAGCGTCTGGAGGCTCCGGGATATCATTTATGTAAATACAAAATAATGTCGGTGAAATAAGGCTTCCTTGCGGTAAACCCGCTGATATGCCACTTGTGCAGGAAAGCGTATCTTTGATTTTTACCTGAAAAGTTCTATTCTCTAAATAACGAGCTATTAATGCAATAAGATAGGGCGGAAAATTGTAGTTCATCATTTTAATTAAGAGGCCCGCATGCCAAATTTTATCAAAGGCCTTTTCTATGTCTAGAAATAAGGCTGCAACCGATTCCTTTTTATTAAGATGTGAAGCAATTTTTTCAGTGAGTCTTGCAACTTGCTGTGTCGTAGAATGTCCAGTACGAAAGCCAAATTGAAAATTTTTGAAAATATTATTATTGTGAATATGTTCTTTTAGTCTTGAGATAATAACCTTTTCAAACAACTTCGCCAGCGCAGGCAGTAAACTAATCGGCCGGTATCCGCAGGTTCGTGTTCCGTCTTTGCCAGGTTTTTTGATAACTGTTATTATTGCGTGTTTCCAGATTGAAGGGAAATAATTTCTCCTGAGGCAGGCATTAAAAATTTTAGTAATAACTATAATGGCTTTTCTATCTAATAGTTTAATGGCTTTATTTCCTATTCCATCATACCCCGCTGCCTTTCTCGGGTTCAAATCTTTTATATGGTTTTTCACTTCATTTGGCGTAACCAGAGGACTGTTTCCTGGAATATTATTAGTAATAAAGTTCTGTACGTGATTAAAAATATTAATATCATTAGGGTGATCAAAAGGATTTACGGTAAATTGTTCTTCATAATCCTTTGCAAAAGTGTTCGCTATATCTTCCGCGTTATGATAAATACTATTATTATCTTTGATAGGGCCTATTATATTTTCTTCTCTTCGGAGGGCTTTGCTAATTTTCCAAACGGTGGCGTCCTTGTGAGATAAATTCTCTACAAAGTTTTCCCAAGCTTCTGATCTGTAATTCATCATCATAGTCTTGAGTTCTCTCGCACAGCGATTGAAGTTACTTTTATCTGTCGGGCTATTAGTTCTTTGAGCAATTTTTCTGAGTCTGTTTTTCTCTCGAATTTTCAGCCTAATAAAATTAGGCAGAGTGAGTTTCTCCTGGTTTGTAGCTGAATGCGCATTCTTCATCGCAAAGTGAATTTTGTTATTAAGTTTATTTATTTCTGTGTCGATATCCTCTATAGTATTTAGTGTCGTGGCCGTTTCTACACTGTTGTTAATAATATCTCGATATTTATTCCAGTTTATGTTGGTTTTAAGTGGAGGCAATCCATGTTTTAATCCGTATAAAGTAAATAATACAGGTAAATGGTCAGACATTAAATCATTTTCAACTTGTAGTAATGGTTGCTGCTTAATATCAATAGTGATCATTATATCTAGAATGTCCGAGTTTCGGTATGCGGAAGGAACATAGGTATGATCTATTGGTGCAAATAAATGCAAATTATTGTTATTTATATAATTTCCAAGCGTGACTCCGTCCTGATTGTTAACACGACAATTCCATAATGTGTTTTTACAATTTAGATCCCCCGCGATTATCGTGGGGTAGCCAAGTTGCACTATTGCGTCGAGATCTGCAGTATCCAGGTGCCTTGAGGGAGGTTTATATACCGAAATTAACAAAATATTTTGTCCGTTGCTGTTTAAAATGCATGCGCATGCTTCTATGCTATTTAGTGTAGGTAGAATAAATTGACAGCATTTAAGATATCGACGAGTGGCTATCGCGGTGCCTCCACCACGATTATGCATTCTATCCGATCTAAAAATGTCGAAATTAGCAAGTTTGAAAGAGTCCGTAATTTTTAAATGTGTTTCATTTAATAGTAGTATATCTAAGCTGTGCTTGTTGATAAAGTCCTTCAACTCAGTAATTTGGTGTTTGACTCCGTTACAGTTGAAATATACAAATTTTGCATAATTAATATGCCTGCCATTCCGTGCCATATTCGAGATATTGTGATTATTCATAACTATAATTATCGAACATCTTAATTGCCGTTAAGGCGACGTCTAACTTGCTCATTTGCGAGCTTGCATCTTTAAACTGTTGATATAGACTGTACATATTTTTAATAAAAGAATTAAAACTTTCTATATCATTGCAATTATTTTCGGAGGATTTTGGCCTCGTCTTATAATTAACTCTTTCACTTTTGTTAAAATTATTGGGTTTCGCTGCAGCGACTGCTGCGTACGATTTTCCTGTGTTTATCTCTTGCAGTTTGCTATTAGTTTTCTTACTTAATGTATCTGATTCATTACTGGAAGTTGCTGTATCGTTTTTGTTGCTAACCGTGATTTTCTTATTTTCAAAATGCTTGCGCGTATGTTTAAGATTGCCTGGTCTCTTAGGACAAAGCTCACTACATGCAGGATGATCCCCATTACATAATACGCACTTAGCAGAGTATTCGTCTTTATTTTTGTACGGGCAATCATGCGAGCGATGTGCTTCTGTGCATCTGACACAGCGCGGCTCATTATGGCATGCCGATTGAGTGTGCCCGTACCTCTGACAATTGAAACATTGTGTAGGTCCGGGCCTTCCTCGGTATGCTTTTACATTAATTTTGTGGTCAAATAAATACCTGATTTCCCATATCTTCTTCCCCTCGTCTGTACGGGGGGTTTCCGCATAAAAAATGGGAAGCTGTGTTGCAATGCCGTCGCGCATACGCGTGATCGGTTTAACTTTGATTACAGGAATTTTATTTATTTCTAATTCCTCCTTGATCTCATCTGCTTCATAATCGGTAGTTAATCCCTTTATTACTACCCTGTTACATTTGTCAGAATTTAACATGAACGTGTGAAATGGTATCCCTTCGCTTTCCAACTTTTGTTGAACTTTCCTATAATCATCGACAGTATTCAGTTTAATTACTGAATTTCCTGCCTCATTTTTTATTTCAAGTTTTTCTATAAGTAATCTTTCTTTAAGATCTTTCCTAAAGTCCTTCATATTAATAGCTTTAGTAATAACCAAGGGGGGAATTTTACCCGCGAATTTTTTAGGTTGCGAGAACGTTGGCGGTGGCGGTGCCGAATCGTCGTCCATTTTGTTTGCGCCAAGATTTTCTTCCTGCAGTGCGTTGAATTGATTTGTAGCCTTAAGCGGCGGATATTCGTCTTCGTCTGAGTTTGTTCTTTTACGTGCTCGTTTTGAAGTTGGAGCATTTTGCCATTCCGTATTTACTTTAGCGGGAACGATAGGAGGCTGACTCGTTATAGCTTTCGCTAACATTTCCATGCCATCTTCTCTATAAAGAATAGCCATATTCTTTTCATGTTCAGCGAGGAGCGCGTTCATCATTCTAGCAGTTTCCTCAGTACCATTACCCATATCCTGAATCCGTTTTAATTCTTCTATTTCGTCAGTTAATCTTAAATTATGACTAACCAAAGCCATTATCGATCCTGGTTTAAACTCGATTGATCCCGAGGGATCTGCCATTATTGAGAGAGTCACCTGTGCCCTGAGTTATCTCGTAAGAACACAGAGGAGAACAAGCGTAAAAAATTAGTACTCACCCAGTAACGGCCGAGTATCCAAAAGCGACGTGAATCAAAAGCGTAAATCCACGTGTATCCACAACAAAATGGCGCAGAACACTGAGCGAAGGCAAGCGCACCTTCACGCTCAATAGCTAGCGTCCGAATGCTAGCGTCCGAATGTCCGAATGCTAGCGTCCTCAATAGCTAGCGTCCGAATGTTCCGGTCTTGGAAGAGAGGCGTTTAAACCTTGAGCAGTCCCCCCCTTTTTTTGGAAGGGTGAGGATTGGAAAAATTCGAAGGTTTGGTGTCCCCACGCAGGAGGGAAACGAAGCTAGTTGTTAATAAACAAACGCTCCCCACTTAGCCAAGATCTCACAACTTTGTCCGTCTTATTCGGGAGTTAACTTTTACTTAAGTCCGATGTCTTTAATTGGCTTGAATTTGGCGACCATCTGCCAAAATTAGTATATTAATTAATAGCACTAACTTCCACAGAGCAGACTACTTAAGTTCTTTCCGTTCGATCCTATGTGAAACAAAATACTACAATACATACATCAGCATACAATACAATTTATTTAGATTTGATCGTATTTAAGAACTAAGTACTGAAATAAACTTGATTTGGAGAGACCAAAATTTTCTCCTTTGTAATTTTGATTTTTAAAAAAATCCATACAAATTAAGTTAAGGAAAACTAAAATGCGTTGGATTTATAAATAATTCCCTTCCTTAATACGTATTAGCAGTAATTAATTATTCAGTTAGCTTCGTATTTCTGTCTTCGACATACTATTTAAAAAAGTGATAAGAAAATGGTAAAGCTTTGAGATTTCATTCTTGGAAGATAGTTCTTTCATTTTAATTTAGGGTTCTTTAATTAAATTAAATTTCATAGCAGAAAATACAAAAATTGTTTCACTGATATGTGTTATGACTTGTAATTATTATTTAAAAATGAAATGAAGCAACAAGCGTAACATGTATGGTAAATGGCTGCATTCTAACTTTTTAGTTCGATCTCATATTTGATATTTCACCGTTAGGCACAGAAATTGCAGTCAGCATTAATGCTGATTATAAAGCTTTAAAGACACTGCAAACAGTTTGGGGGGGAGGGAATAAATAAAAATAAAAAATTAAAATTCTGAAAGGTTTCAGATTTTAAATTACGTTCAAAGGGCCGTTTTTTAACGCTTTGTGTATTACGCACATAAAACATAAAATTAGGTTCAACAGCAATATCGCAAAATAATTTAAAATGACTATATAATCTTTAGAATTTCCGATACACAGTTCCGCGCGCTTTAGATAAAAAAAGTTTTTTTTCCCGTAGAGTGTTGCCATTGCTCGCTTTTAAATCATTTGAGTTTGTTCATCAAACATTCATTAAAGTTTTACAAAATATTAAATAGATAATGAAACAAGTTCCAAATTCCAAATTTGGAATTCCAGATGCGCATATTCGGATGGAAACTTACGTTATTCAAAATTGGATGGCTTTAGGTACCGTTGTTTTATCACATTTGGAGAAATATACATACATTTATGCAGATTCTTCATTATTTAATTTCTTTAAACATAATACACGGCTGCAAGATTTGGTGGCAACAGTCTGAAAAGTGATTCAGACTTTTAATGTTTCGAACGCAAAATCGCAAAACGAAAACAATAGTCCTTCAGGAACAAAGCCGCTTTGGACTAAAAAAAGATTTCTAAAACTGAACTTTGGCAGAATGATTCGAACTCATTTATCTCGGGAAAAGGAAATTATATATAAAATGTTAGTATACCGAAAAAGGGAAAAAAAGAAAGAAAGTCATTTCATTAATTATGAAAAGCATTCCAATAAAATGAGAAAGCCACTCAAAAAACTGAGTATTGAAGTTTATAAAAATATGTTTCTAAGGGATACGATCGATTTATCTCTCTACACATTTTGCAAGGGCAATATTTCTAAAATTGCATTTCAGTTTATTAGAATTTTCGTCATTCCAGAAAATGCCAGGCTCCCGAATTAGCTGATTGCACAGGCGTTTTCTTACGTTTCTCCATGTGCATCGTGAACGGAAGCCAGTTTCCAAATTACCTTACTTTTTGAAAAAAATGTGAAAAAGAGTTTGTAACTTTATTATGCACTGCTGGCCACCGTAAATGCAACACTCTGAAGGAAGCATGCAAATAACATGAAATTTACAACATGCATTAGCGGAGTTGACATATGCAAATGATTAGAATTTCAGCGTAGACACACATCACGCGCGCCTGTGGCGCCACTTCAAAGCGCTATTTAAGGCTTGGAGTTTTCGACGATTTCAAGTTCGGCAATTGTTTTTTGCTTGTGGTTTTTCAAAAAAAAAAATAATAATAAATAAATAAATAAATAAAAGATCAATTATGCTTCGTAGTAAACAGCGATCGTCGTTTGATCAAGTATCCGAGTTCGACAGAGGAAGGATAGTGGACTACCGAGAGTGTGGATTATCTTTCAGGAAAATCAGTAGTCGTGTTGGACGAAACCAAACAACTGTAATGCGGATATGTGACCGTTGGATGCAGGAGGGTACGACGGACCGACGTGTTCGATCGCATCCACCTCAGTGCACAACTTCACGTGATGACAGGAACATTGTGCGCATGGCAGTGACGGATCGCTCAGTCACATCCCGAACCATACCACAGCCCATTCAGTCTGCAACGCATCATCCAGTGTCTGCGCGTACCATTCGACGCTGTGTACACTCTGCTGTAATTTTTGTACACGGCGTCCGTGTATACTCTGCTATTTCCGCAAGACATCCATTGCTTCGTCTACCCTTGACAAAGAACCACAGATGTCTCCGCCGCAATGGTGCGATGAAAGAAGGATGCGGACGGCAGAATGGAATGAAATTGTCTTTACTGACGAGTTACGCTTCTGTCTGCAACACGACGATGGTCGGATTCGAGTCTGGAGACACCGTGGAGGGAGGTTGCTGAACAGCTGCGTTATGCCCCGCCACACTGGTCCTGCATGGGTATTATGGTATGGGGCGGTATTGGATAGCACTCTCGCACTCCTCTAGTAGGCATTGCCGGTACTTTAAACAGCTAGCGCTACATCTCCTAGGTGTTGGAGCCAGTTGTCTTTCCTTACCTTCAGGGCTTGCCCACAGCCATATTTCAACAGAATAATGCGCGACCACACGTGGCACGCATTGTCCAAGGGTTCTTCGTCAATCGCCAGATTGAATTGCTTCCCTGGTCGGCTCGTTGTCCGGATCTTTCGCCGATAGAAAACATGTGGCCCATGGTTGCTGAACGATTGACCCAGATTACATCCCAAGCTGCCACACCAGATCAACTTTGGCAACGTGTGGAAGCTGCTTGGTCTGCTGTACCCCAAGAACACATCCAAAGTCTCTTTAAATCAATGCCGAGGCGTGTGGCAGCGGTGACCTCCAACAATGGCGGCTACTCTGGCTACTGATTCTAGAAGGAACCAACTTCACAGAAGTCTATAAATTTAATCATTTGATACTTGGTCAACATGTTATGTACTAAATAAATTTTGTTGTGATATCTCTTGTCTTTCTTGGTGTTGCAATTTGGGTGGCCAGCAGTGTATTTCTTTATACATGAGAAACATGTCACATTAAACTTATGAAAAATGTTATAAGTTTTTCATTGCTTTAAAAAAAAATAAATGAAATTGGAGCTTAAAAATCCCAACTGAGCGATTTTATTGATGGAACTTTAAAGTCCGTCGGGAAGCAAAGGGTTAAAAGGTCCCTCCCTCCCCACTAAGGTATCTTCGCTTTAGGCAGATAGTGCTTTGCAAAAAGCTATTACGCGAACGAACTGAAAATAATTTTTTGCGTTGTAGTCGGAAATTTTACAATTCATCAAAATTTGCTCCAGAAAAATGTGGAGCTGCATATGGCATCGTGAAACGAAAATATCTTCGCACTGCGACGCTTGTCTGTATGTACCAGTAACTTAATCTTTTGATAACTTTGTTATGCGTATAATGATTTAAAAATGCGTACAGCGCGTTAAATTGTCGAAGTAATAAACAAAAAACAGAAAATTTCGTTTTTGAACTTTTCGTTTCTGAAGAAATTGTTTTTACAATAGACAATCAACTACTATTGAGACAGCATAGAAGACATATTCGTTAGGAATACATTCTACCAATACATCTGATTGATACACTGGTGTGCAAAAATTAAGGACAAGACGGTTTTTTTCAATATAACTTTGTACAAAAGCTTTCCAAATCAACACATTTAATACCGTAAGATCCCCAATACGTAAGGACATGAGTAATGTAAGCAACACTTACTAAGAGAGAAATCAGGGGGATAAAATGAAGCTTTATTGAAAAAGTAGCATGGAGGCAATGCGACTGAAGGCCGAAACATCCCTGTGATGGGTGTCCAGCAAGAAACGTCCGGTCTTTAATAGGGGGTATGATCTCCCCTGACTGCTAGGCAGGTTTCACATCATTTGTGCATGCTGGATATGTGGTTGTTAATGAGCTGTTGAGACACTGCTGCTCGTTCCTCTTGTAGCACCAATCGCAGTTTCGGAATCGTTACTGGCGATAAGTTACGTGCTGCCACGGGTCTCCCTAGTAAGTTCCGTACATGCTTGACGGGATTTAGATCCAGAGACCTTGCCGACCAATCCATGTGTTCAATATCTTCACTCTCCAACAGCTCTTCGACAGTAACTGTGCGATGAGGTGGAGTGCTGTCGTCCATGAAGAGGAACTGAGGACCCATAGCCCTTGTGAAAAGACGCATGTAAGGAAGAAGAACCTCCTTGGGAGATATCGGTCCGGCTACCAAGCATTATGTCTGCTCGAACGAGAACTCCGCGACCTCCAAAACAGTCCCTTTTGATGATGTTGAAGGGGTTATTGTGTGTTCCCCGCTCTGTCCAGATGTGTATGCGTCTAGAATCGCAACTCGGACTAAATCTGCTCTCATCTGTAAAGAGTACTCGTCCCCATTCATTGTCTCTCCAATTCCGGTGTTCCCGGCACCACAGAGAACGCCTTCTCCGATGGGCAGGCGTTAGAGGTACACACTGTACAGGGCATCGTGCAAACAGACCACCACCGTGCAGTCTTCTGGCCACGGTAAAACGCGATATCGGTCGTCCAGTCGCCTGTGTCGTGTGTCTAGCGATTTCTCACGCTGTCTGCCGCCTGTTTCTTCTGGCCTGTAAGGCAAGATACCGGTCATCTGCGGGTGTGGTCCCTCGTGGACGACCACTACTAAACCCCCGGATAGCTGTTCCTGGAGTGTGAAATTGTCTCAAGTCGTGAAACGATGCTGTGAGCAATTCCGAACTCTGCAGCCACACTTGTCACACTGTGGCCTTCCTCCAACTTCCCAATGATTCGACCTCGGGTAAAAGCATCCAGATGTCGTCTAACAGATTGATTATTCGCCATTTCTTGCTGAGGTAGCAACTCGGTGTGATTTTAACTGCTATAGGGCGTGCAATCTCTTTGCCAGAAATACGATATCTGCGCATGTGCTATCGTACATCACCTTACTTAATCTCCTGATTGGTCTTTCTGTCCGCTCTGCCTCTTTGTTCAGCTGATATGCTAATTTTTCGACTTCGTCCTTAATTTTTGCACACCAGTGTACTTTGATACTTTCGTCGGTATACTGGCTTACACATAAACCTGCTATATACATTACAGCTCTATGGGCTTACAGCAGGAGATATTTTCCCCTGTTCTTACCAGTACCTTAGAGATTCCCGTTTAGAGCCTGACCTTTGTGGAATCCGCAGTTAAATGTATTCTTTAGATGAGGTGAATTTGTCGGGGAAGAAGTTTTGAGCACTTTGTCTCTTGAAAGCAGACCGGAGGCTTGGGAGCTGGTCAAGTTAGGTCCTTCGGCGAATCCTGAGATGTGGGTTTATTTGCAAACTATATACAACGACCACTCAAAATGCACAGAAAATTACGTTCCATATGATGGAGACGAGGAAGAGTCTTTCAGAGTCGTAAATTTGAAGAAACACAATTTTCTACAGAAAACTGTCAGTACACAGAATGTCAATGATTATCGTGGTCACATGGGTTTGGGTGAAGCAAATGAGCAACATAAGGTCTAATAAGTATATCCTCCTCCAGAATCTCATAGGTCAGGATGTCAGCGAAGTTTGCGAGGTTGTTCTTTATTGGTCTATTGAAGAAATTTTCATTTATCACGAAGATGAATTTTTTAATGGATTCCATCTTCAGATCTGAATGCAGGCTTCCATTGCGAATGAAATAAGCAGCGTTTGCGATGATCCTTAGAGCTTTGTTTTGGAGAACCTGAAGTTTTTAATGTCCTTATCGCTAGCGTTGGCCCAGGCGGGGGAAGCATATGTAACAATAGGTCTTATGATCGAGAGGTATAATCTTCTCTTCAGATTTAATGTGAGTCTATAACTTTATATATCTTATTGAATGACATCATATACATATATAGTTACAGACTGCAGTGGGCTAAGCAAACTGTGTCTGATACTTGAATTTTTTGTACATTATGAATTAATCAAATGATTTAGGGTTAGGTGTGGCTAACCTTCTGTATTTTGGTCACCATGCAGTTCTACGTGAAAAATTGAACGATAAGTTTTTATGCAAACCGTGCTAAGCTGGTAGCATTATAAACATATTTTCAGTAAGTAATTTGTAATTTCTCTTCACCGTACGCTGTCCATATTTCCTTGTGTATGGATTGAGAAGAAAAAAATTCCGCTGATCTACTTCTAATAACACAACAAAATTCATAATTTGAGTTAAAAGCTATTTTTGTTATTATAAAGATTATAACATCACTTTTTGAACTTCGTTTACTCTGTTTAAAATCAGTTATCAAATATGTAATTGTAAACGGATGAAAACGGAAATTTGTAAAAAATACTTGATTTTTTAATTGAATAAAATATTTTCAGTGTTGAGTTGAAAAGTTTAGAATTTGTATGGCGTAGAAACGTGCGGAATAATAGCTATAAAAATGAATTATTTTTTTTATAAACAGCAGCATTAATTTAGAATCTATGAATCCTTGTTGGTTTATTTGAAACGTTTCTTTCTAATCACAAACTTTTATTTTGCTTTTAAAATTTATCTAGTTGCGACAATATACACTAATTTAACGATAAACGGTACAGTTCGTTGCTAGAGAAATGACTGAAGGGCAAAGAAACATCTGCAGACATCGATATTGAAATTTTTAGACAGTAAGATGTGAATTACGATAAATATGCATTTTAAAAAAATATTTATAGTAAAGGCATTTGAATTTATAAATTGCTTTTTATTTGTTGAAAAACAGAAAAAAAAATTTGGGGGGGGGCACATTAGTATTTTTTATATGTATTTAGTTTTCCAGTTAGTCCGATTTCAAACAATGTGGGATAATGACGGAACTGGTTAGCCAGACTATGCAAGAAATTCCTGTAGCTCAGTTTTATGTGAATTTGTGTGAAATTTTTTTGTTTTTAATTTAAGTTTAGATTACAGTTTATTGCAATCAATCTGAAATGCATGTGAATTTTATTTTACAATTGTTGGGTAATTTCGTGCTTGAAAGAGTATAGCAAAACTAACTTGTATCTTTTACTTTGATTTTAATTAATTTTAAACATTATCAAATTCATATATTGTATTTCACCGTTGTTCGACAGCTCTGTGGAAGAAAACGTTCTGTTTATTAAAAGCCAAGTTTACCAAGTTATCGCTAAATGTGCAACTAAACTAAGGAAATCGAGCATACGGCAACCTTAAGTGGGGGTTCATTAAGTGGAGGGAGAATTTTCTGCTAAAAGTTCACTATTTTCTTTTCGGCTCAATTACACGACTGAAACTGGACATCGCCGATTCGAATTGGAAGCAAAGAACGAAAGTTCGAGTTTTCCAATCTCGATTATTTTAAAAATTCACTGGATTCGAATGGTCCATCTCCAAAGAAAGTTACTTTAATACGTGGATTTATCAAATAAGGGAACTGTAGAAGCATAAAAACGGGGGTTTTTGCCTAATGTGTATACAAAATGAAGCATTTTTGTAGCGTTAATAGAAAAGTTGATTTTACTGCATGACATAGGAAGGAGAGACGGTCTAACAGAGGTAATCTGGAAAAAGATTTAAAGAGGTTATATGGATCAATATTTTGAAAAGTTCCGAATATAAAAATACATTAATTATCCGGGAATTTAAAATGTCAAACGATTGTGATCATTACGACCTTACTTTTAAATTCACTTTTCGAATATTTATGCATTTTGAGATTTTCTTGGCATTTAAATCTGGTTACAGTTGGAAAAAAAAAAAAAAAAAAACTAACTATGTGAATATATTAATGGCTCCCCAGCGGTAAAAGACATGTATGCGAATTTTACTTACTTTCGAAAAGTCCTTTATGATGGCGCCACTCCCAGCTGGGTAGCCTTCCTATTCTCCTGCTCTTATTAGCCCAAAGGGGCCATTTGCTCGGAAGGGCTGTTAATTTCGTTTGGGCATTTTGCGTTGATTCACTATAAACGGCGAATCATTTTTTGAATTTTTGCCACCAAATATAAGAGCCCTGTATTATATTTAAAGAAATTAAATAATGAAGAATCTCCATAAATATATATATGTTTTTCGCATTGTGAAAAAACAACGGTACCTAGGAGCCATCAAATTTTGAATAACGTACGTCTCCAACCGAATATGGGCATCTGGAAAATTTGCTCAAATTTGGAATTTGTTTTATTATCTATTCAATATTTTATAAAGCATTTATGAGGTTTTGATTAAGAAACTCGACAATTTCAAAACGAGTAATGACAACCCTGTAAGGAAAAAAAAAAAAAAAATTATCTCCAGCGCACGAGACTGTGTATCGGAGATTCTAAAGATGTTCTCTTTTAAATATTTTGTGATATTACTGTTGAATTCAATTTCATGGTTTATGTGCGAAGAACATGATATTTAATAAATAAAGTAACGCACAAAACGATAAAAAAACGCCTCTGTCGGCGTAATATAAAATCTGACAACTTTCAGATTTTTTTATATATATATAATTTTTTCCTTATTTTCTCATACCACATTTTATATTTAATCAAAACCTCTTTTATTAACCATCAGCCCCAAAGAGGACGTTTGAATCCCAACGAAAAGGCTGGCTACAAAGGCAGTTCGCGGCTTTGCGCCATGTTTAACGTGAACACGTGCAATTTTCCCTCAATTCTTCAAGCATGCATTCTTCTTCTCAGACAGATAACCCTCGATGCCTTGCTTTATACTACTAAATAAAAAACCCACTGTTGTGCAGTGCTTTTAATTCTAACAATGAGGCTGTGTGTTGAAAGAAAATAACGTTTGTATAATCCGAGTTCAAAAAACAAAGCATTTATTTTACATATTTTTAAAGAAAGAATGTGTTGAAACAACATGATGCATCTGCAAAATCAGAAACGATGCTCTCACTTCAAAGTGTTACAGCCAAAGTATATGTATTTAAGAAGGAAAACATCGTATCTCTTCGCAATAGGAGTGGCTCCGTTCCAACGTAGAGGGAAACAGCATACGCCAAATATCTGTCGCCAAAGCTCGAAGCCAGTGTCGATGTTCGAAGGTCACGTTATCAAGAGTTCATAAAACGAATGTCGTTTAAAATTTCTTTCAAGGAAAAGAAAATATTTTTTCGCGCTAGTAAATTAATTAATGGATTAGTTATTTCGAGTATAAACACACAAACACACACACACAAAAAAAAGGGGGGGAGGAGAAAGAAAAGAGAAAAAAAGAAAAAGAAAAGGGGGAAAAAAAGTACGAAAATTCGAGTTTAAAGTATTGCGAAAAGTCAAAGAATTCCTCCGCCTTTTTCTAGTGGCGTAATAGCAAACTGGTTTATATTACGTCTATGGAACCTTTTCTTCTTTACATAGACGTTCTTTGTTACAGCATCACTGTTGGCACACATTCAAAAGAACAAATCGAAGGCCTACAGAAGAGCTGTTGCCACACAACAAAAGAAATATAGTTACAAAGATTATGAGACAATACTTTACACAATAATAAAACAAAAATACGCTTTCAAATAATAAGCAATAATAATAAAAATAGTAATAATAAAATTCTTATTTCAAAATAAACAAGCAAAAATGTTGTCTTGATTACCCAACGTTGTGTTTATGAACTTCTTATTAAAAGTTTTGTAACTGCTTATTTTATCAGAGCTCTTTAATCGATTAATTTTTGTTGCTAATCATTAGATGGTCTGATAGTTAGTTAAGGTAAAGCATGCAAGAGTTATCTGAATAACGGAAGAGATGGCTTTAAAAGATAGAATTATAAGGTATTTCTCCCGCCTTCTTAGCATGCTTTCGTGGTGTAGTGGTCAGCAAGCTCGACGCGTTTTCGAGAGATCCGTGATTCGAGTCCAAGCGAGGGCATTGCTCATTTTTCATCTTTCCTGCTTTCAAAAATACCTAATGTCTCTACAAGTGGCGCCCGAACTAAAAAAGGTGGTGGATGATTCATGATTTGGCAACTGTATCCCCTAATCCCTAGTCGCCCTTTAAAAGTGGGAGTATATAAGGTATTTCTCCCGCTTTCTTAGCATGCCTTCGTTTCGAAATATCCTAATGTCTCTACAGAATATGTCACGTAATTTGCTTTCAATTCAAAGAGATAGTTAGTGCTTACAAATGAAATTAATTTTTAATTACAGGATCAAGACAAATGCTTCCTTTTTTCTAATTATCCATTATTTCAAAGCATACAGTTAAGTTCTAAGTTATTTTAAATGATAGTTTAGATGAAATGAATGTAAATTCTCTTAATGAGGCAGGTCTTTATACATTTATCGGACGCTAAAAAGTACAAAGTATAAACTTCTCCCCCCTTTATACCTTGCAGTACTTGTATATGTATAAAAATTCGTTTTCGAATATTTTAGAATGAAAGAAACAAAACTGAATGTCTTTCGAAACAGTGTACTTTACTCATTTAATGCTAAATTATTTTCCTTTACATTTTGGGTATAGTAATAGTGAACACAGCATATTTCTAAACAATATTAAAATGTTCCTACTTACCTATGTTTCAGTATTAACAAATAAAAATAATTTTTTTTCATTTTTATTTTTTAAGGAATACTTAAGAGTAATATGGGATTAAATATATATAAATTGTCAGTATATATCCAGTCCATTATTTACACTTTTGAAAAGAAAACGTAACATAAAAGTCTTTTAAAAAATCGGGCAGCCATTCTAAGAACAAAAATGAAAATGTGAGTATAACTTTCAAATTATGTGATATATTATTAATCGGTACCTGCTACGTACAAATTAAAAACATGACGTAAATATGAATTTTTACAGGTACGTTTTTCATCTGTACAGTAGCTAGAAAAGACATGTCATTCGCAGATCTATTTGAAAGTAAACAACTTTTAAACTGCGCTCTTTTCCGCGTGCGACGAAACTAAATGAGAAGCGAAGTCTCGCAAGACGCTTTCTAAGAAATTTCGTCCTGTATGGAAGCTGTCCGAAACGTAATACCCTCCACTATTCGAATGGTTGAGTCTAAAACACACACATCCCACACTATCCGAATGGTAGTGATCCATGTTTTCGTATAACCGAAGGAAGAGCGCTTTTTCCCCGTCGTAGTTTCCAAAGTCGTATTTCCGCTTTGCCGGGGAAAATCGATTCGGAAAAGAGAATGTTAACGTTCGAAGGAGAAGGCGCGTAGCTCGTAAATTCGAACGCAGGTGAATACACTTGAAGTCGGGCGTTTATTCGAAGATAGCTACTGCTTTTCGTAGCAGTGACTTCGGGTTAGCGATTGGCTCTCGCTTTTCGTGCGTAATCGTTTTGTATTCTCGCTAACCCAAGAATTATTTATTCTAATTCAGAGCAGTCATGGATCCTAAAACCGCTATAATGTCAAAAAATTGTATAACAAAAGCTAAAAGGCCAAGGAAAGCAATATCATTAGCTAAGAAAATAGAAATTATTAAAAAGATAGAAGAAGGGTATAGGCCAAAAGAAGTTAGTGTCAGTATGAATTTAGCTTCTTCTACTATCAGTACTATACTTTCTCAGAAAGAGGAGTGGAAAAAAAGGGCAGAAACAATTGTAGGGGGTGGTAGTCTTTTACGAATCACTAAAAGCAGAGCTGAAATAATGGAAAACCTTGAAAGAATGCTAAGGGTATGGATACACAGCCATGATGAAAGTAATATTCCTTTGAGTTTCACAGTCGTCAGGGAAAAAGCTTTGAGTTTATTTGCCAAACTGAAAAAAGAAGCCGAAGAAGAGGGTGATGAAGAAGCTAAACAGATATCTTTCAAAGCTAGTCACGGGTGGTTCGAGCGTTTTAAAAAGCGTTCTTTCCTTCAGATCCGTGATGATACAGCACCATCAACAGAAGTTGAAGAGGAAAAAGATTTTCCAACAAAACTGCAACTTCTTGTAGATAAAGAAGGATATTCTCCCAAACAGATATTTAGTTTGCGTGAAACTGGCCTTTTTTGGAAGAGAATGCCATCTCGAACTTTTATTTCCAAGCACGAAAAAATTGCTACGGGTTATAAAGCGTCTAAAGACAGGCTAACTTTGCTCATTGGAGGAAACCTTGAAGGTGATGTCAGATTAAAACCTCTGCTTGTGTATCATACTGAAAATCCAAGGGCGTTGAAAGGTTTATGTAAGAAAACATTACCTGTGATTTGGCATTCTAACCGGAAAGTTTTGATTACAAAAAAAATTTTCCTTGACTACATCGTAGAGTACCTTTCACCTTTCATAGATAAATATAATGCGAAAAATAACTTTGTCAACAAATCTTTACTTATTCTTGATATTTCTCCTTATCATCCTTTAGATCTCGAAGAATATTGTGACAATATACGTATTGTATTTTTGCCACCAAATACGCCATCTACTTTTCATCCAATGGATCAAGGTGTTATAACTTCTTTTCAGCATTATTATCTACTGCAATTCATGCAAAGCATCGCAACTAATTTAGAAAGCATTGACAAAATAGCAGTAAAAGAAGTTTGGGAAAATTACAACATTAAAATGGGAATTGAAAATATAGATACCGCTCTGACTAAGCTTACTAAAAGCGATATGAATCGCTGTTGGAAAAATCTTTTGCCAAAATACGTCCACGACCATCGGGGTTTTGAGAAAGATTTAAACAGAATTAAAGACGATATACTACAATTAACAGCACAAGCAGGTTTTTTTGAAGTTGACAAAAAGGATATTGTTGAACTTATACGATCTCACCAGGACGAATACACTGGTGAAGAGTTAAATTTGTTAGATGCAGAAAGATTAACTGAAGAGGATAATGAAGAATTGCAACAACACAACAAAGTTCTAGGAACAGAAACACTTGCTAAATTCTTTTATTATTTGGACTTAGCCACTCAACTTCTAGACGAAAACGATCCGAACTTAGAGCGAACTTCAGCATTTAAACGCGGATTGTTCCAATTAGTTGCGTGCTATCGTGAGGTATATGACAGAAAACGGTTAGCAGCAATGCAAACATCAGTTTTGACATTTTCTCAGACCTCTACATTAGCTGAACTGGAACCTTCTACTTCATCCGAAGGAAATTATTTATTTTCTTAAACTCTGTTTTCGATGAACACATATAAACTTTTATGAATCCTTGAACTGCTTTGAATTATAAAAACTGAACTGCTAGTAGTTTACTAGTAGGTTTATTAGGTGCAATACATTATTATGTTATTAACTCAAACATTTTTGGATATATATTTTGTGAATATTTGAAAAAACATTCGGCAGTTGTGTAGTTGAATGTAATTTCATTTCAGTGTCTGAATTTGCATCTGGAAGAATGCTAGAAATGAATTAAAATTCGGATAGCAAGTGAATGGTATGTTTCAATACTAGCTGTATTGCTTACATTTATATTTTCTTTTGGTAAACATTATTCTTATTTATTCGATTCCTTATTATGCATATTCACTGTAATGCTCTGTAATATAATTAAAATCAATTTGATAGTGACAAATGTTTCATAAAAAATTCCGAGTTTTAAGTAAATTAACAAATATCTATGCAAGTAATAAATCGATTTTTGTTAAAACAATAATTTAAAATATAGGCATTACATTTACTTTTAATAATGTATTTGTATTTAATTATATCAGTGGATACTGAATGTAATATAATACTTTCTTTTTAATTTTTACTTTATATATTTAATGTTATAATTATGTAAATTATTAGTTGGTTTGATATGTTATATTAGGTACTGTGGCATTTTTTTGATAATGAATGTCTAAAATTTGTCCTTAATTTATACTGAAGACTATGTATTCAAAATGCAAAATAGCATTGTTAGTAGAATTATCAAATCTAAAAGTAAAACTTTTTTTTTTTTTTGTATTTGATACGTTTTTAAAAGGTAAATTTTTTAAGAAATTTTTCTAATCATAAAAAAGGAGAACATCCCAAATTTTAAAATTTGGGCTTTCTTGTGTATTAAATAAAGCCATGAAGTTTTTTGTTTTGCGAGACTAGAGAGTTGTTTTGAAAATAATTTAAGCATTTAAAAATTTGTCTTGAAATAATAGCAATTAATGCTCAAGGGCTTTAGAAGCATGAAAACTTTGAATATTGACTTTAGGTAAAAATACATTATTATATTTGGTTTTAGTTTATTATGGCAAATTATCTAGCCTAAAGTGTGGGATCCCTTCGTGGAGGACTTTTTAAGGGAAATTGACTTGTATACATGTTAACACGTTCGCTGCTAACCACGAGTTCTCGTAGGTCCAAGTTTATGTTTAGGCCCCAGCTACCAGTTAATTCGTAGAACGTCTTTGTTTTACCTACGCCACGTACGATCAAACTCATAGTATATTCATGTTCTTTGAAGGTATCTATCTGGTTTTGCGTATTAGAAAAAACATAACAATTTGGCGCAATTCAGGAGATTTATTATAATTAATGTAAGTAATTATAAAATAACGCAGCAAGCCCATTCGCCTGCAATCGGACTCAGAACGGAATTACCAGTGTCAGCGATTTTACCGCTTAGCCGCTGGTGGGCAGTTTTGAAAAGAATGCTCTAAAGGGACTTTGTAAAAATAAGTTAAAATGATATAGTTTTATATCCGTGAAGATATTCTGCTGAGAACAGCTAAGAAAGTGAAACACGTGTCAATATTTAAAGAGTTTATCAAGGTTTTATAGAGAATCAAAAAATTGATTATGAACGCATTCACCCAAATGTGTCTCGCAGAACCATAATTTATTTAAGTTTCTTCAACTGGTTTATGTTCACAAATTGACAGAACAATCCACATGTAGTTTGTAAAACTGTTGATACTGCTACATGCGTTTAAAGCATGAATTTCTTATCCTGAGTTATTATTAGAGCAAATATTTGACTTTATTTCAACTTAAGAATTATCACATTTCCGCAGAGGCACTCACATAGTAATTTGGTCGATCCAGCAAGCTGCGGAAGATCTCTGGTTCAAATTTCTGGTGACGGCGCAGTT
>KK119706.1:745917-775825 GCA_000611955.2 Stegodyphus mimosarum
CCCTAACTCTCCTCTTTCTTTCTTGAAAGAATGTGCTAATTTACAAAGGTAAATTCACCGAACATGCTAATTTATTTTCGTTTTGTTGAGAAGCATGATCTTTATAAGTCGGCTTCTCTTAACAAAATTAAATAAACATAAAATTATTCTTACGTTTGCACAGCATTCATTTTTGTTGCGTTTTATTTCATGCACTTTTGCAAATTGATTCGGAAGCGAAATTAAATTCCTTTCGCGCAGGAACATTTCTTATTTTTCTGCAATTCAGATAACAGCAAAAGCATGTATTTAGAAATCTGCTGATTATTTACAATAGGAAGTTTCAGCATTGATAACATTATGGACAGATGATAAAATTTCTGATAATTATCAATTACATGTACTGAAGCAACTTCAAGAATTACTTGGCAGTTTCAGCTTTTTCTGAATTAAAGGAAGCTGTCCCCAGTGTAGCATCACATGTTTGAAATTTGGCAATAATATTTCATATAATTCATTTTAAGCGTGAAATTATTTAAAAATTTCAAAGACCATAGAGTGTTCAAAGTACTGAATTCATAAATATGGCATCAGTTCATTTATGAAATGAAAATTTATTCACAAGTTTTAAATATTTTCTTGAGATTTGAAAGTTAAATAATGCTAATAGGGGCGGTTGTGACTGGTATGACATTCGAGGGAAATTAGTCAAATAACACTTTGAATTTTTTAAGTTGAAGGTACTAGTAATTAAAATGCTGATTTGCAATAAATATTTCATTGAATGTATATTTTCTTTTGTACTAATATTCATTTAACTTTTGAATAAGTTAAACATATGTATAAATAAAAATGTAAACAAGCTTAATTAACAATTAAAGAAAATATGATTGCAAAGTGTTCTAGTTATTGCAAAAAAAGGAACTAAAAGAACAAAATTTATTGCTGAATATACGTTGAATACCATTCTTGCAAACTATTTTGTTTAAATGATGACTCTAATCATGACTCTCTATATCTGATGACTTAGAATTACACATGTGATTTTCCGTTGATAATAGATACAGTGTAAACTTTTGATTGAGGTTTTTAAAAAGGTTTCCATTAAACGTAGTTCTACATTTTAGTAATTGTTGTATTTTTAACAGTACCAAAAGGCCTTTCATAATAGAATAGTCTATATAATATGTAATGAAACAAGAAAAAACAAAAAGTACTTTTTTAAGTATTAATAAAAAAAAACGCACAAAGGATATTAAAAATTAAATAAAAAGGAAATTTTTTTAACTACTTTTTTTTTTTTTTTTTTTTTTATTTTTAGAAAATTTTCTGCTGGGTTTAATAAATCTGTTTAACAGTTCATCAGCATAAATGCTTGTAAACAGTTATTTCTTACAACTTCTACAGTTATTTTTTACAATTAATTTGCTTCAGATAGTTCAAACATAGGTCATAATTTTTAATCTAATCATTAAAAGTGTATTATTGGCCCACCAGGAGCCGAGCGGAAAAGTCGCTGAACTCTGGTAGTTCGGTCTGAGGTTCAAACGCCGCGAACGGGATGGCTGCATGGGCGTTTTCATGATTTTCTCCATGTGTAGCGTATATGCGAACTAGTTTCCCTTAGGAACTCCTCCACGAAGGCATCCCTTCCCTTAGGCAGATAGCCGTCAAGGCTTTACCGTAATTAAATAAACCAAATCAAAAGTATAATGTATAAATGACAAAGAAATTTATGGTAAAGGTAATAAAATACTCTCAAAATTTTAAACAGTTTAAGTACTATTATAGGAGTTCAAATAATGTTACATATATTGTATGAACTTACTAAATATATATCGCATACATAGGTTTCATGTTTTATCTTTAAATTATTTTAGCTACTTTAATAAATCAGACAACATCTGTGTAAAATATATACCCTTATTTTGCAACTAAAACACTTGAGATAATTGATGACTTTGCGTTCAATGTATGCCAAGTGCTTTGATTTTTCAAATCTGTCAGTTTATTGCTTGCTTAACCCTCTGATGCGCGCGATATTATTATTATAATTTTTTAACTAAAAGTTCTAGAAATCAAATATTACGATCCTAGAGACAAATAATATGTGAATTAAAAAAATCTTTTCTTGGCCATTGATCTATGGGTGGCGCTCGCACTGTGAAACCAGCAAGGTAGCAAGAAAAAAGAAACTTATCTTTTACCATGCGCATTTCCAATAAATGACGAAATTTGTGAATTAAAAAAAAATTGTATTTAAGAATTGTATTATACGTAAATTTTTTACATTATTTTACAAAATAAGTCGTCAAAAAAAATTAAAAAATAAACATTTATGTAATTTTACTATAGCAGTGAAGACATAAGAACGTTCAAATAAATGGATTAAAAAAAAAAAAACTCCGTGATTTATTTTTAAATTTCAAAGAACAAAGTTTGTTTGTGAAACTGTTAAAAGCATGTTTTGTATTTTTGGTTCATGCATAGACCAACATTGCAGGTTTCGCAGATGTATCTTGTTCTGTGAGGTTTCTCCTTTGTGCTACAAAATGTGCAACCCTGGGATTTGCATTTTACTGGCATTTATCCAGCGTTCTTTAATTTCTTTTTGTCTGGCACATGAAGCTTGTGATTTTTTATGTTACTAGGGGGTGGGCTTGGTCTTTTTCATACGGATTCTTCGTTTCCCATTCTACTTATTTTATTCATATTTCGCCCCAGAATACTTATAAAATATTTAAATAAAACTTTTACGCGATTTCTATTTTTAATTATAGCAAAATACAACAAAATAATTTATAAAATCACAATACTAGCATAGGAAGCAAGCCTGTTCAGCTCAGAGAAAAGTCTCTGGACATGGAAGACATTTTTACTGGGCAGGTGCATGTATTGTTTAGTTAAAACTCTGTGGTTTCAAAGTCCTTTATCTGTATCCGGGTAAAAATAAACACTCCTATTTGAAAGCAGCTTCACCATTGTGAAGAGCAGGGTTTCCCAACCCTATGCCTGCGGCAAAGTTTCCCCATTTTTAAAGAAATGGAAATTACATTCAGCACAGACACCAGCACAAAGCGAAATGCGACCGATCTCTTTTTTTAAGTGCATGTATTATTAAGTCCATCCAACTATAAATTCACCTTGAAAAAGTAAATGGTGCCCGCCGTCCAACGGATACTCTAGAAGGGGATGTTAGGGACAAAAAAATTGGAGACCCCTGTTCTAGAGCATTGTGACATAATGTTCTAGCGGCTGAGTGGTCGCGCCCTGCAACCACAAAGGATGGGTTAAGTTTTAATATTCTAAGCACCTATAATAAGGCCAACCGTAAGGTTCCGAATGATGTTAACACGGATAGACTCCCACTCTCTATCAGAAACATTATTAAACAGCGCAACAGGATACGCAAGTGTTGGCATATTTCATGAGACCCTAGACTTAAAAAAGGAATGAATAAACTAAATAAGAATATCAAAGAGAGTATCAAAAACCACAGAGAAGACTGTTGGAACGAGAAAATATTAAGCTTCAATGAACCAAACAACGCTTTTTAGTCATGCGCCCAAAATCTCAGAAGAAAACCTCAGTGCAACAAACCTATATACAGCGATACGAAAATTGCACTCACGAATAAAGACGCAGTAATGGCAGAACACTTAGAGAAACAATTCATGCCAAGGGTTAGGTTATTTAATTATGGCAAAGCACACGAGGGCTATCTGCCTAAAGGGAGGGATGCCTTCGTGGAAGACTTTCTAAGGGAAACTGGCTCGTATACACGTTACACATGGGGAAAACCACGAAAACGCCCAGCCAGCCCGTTCGCGGGATTCGAACCTCGGACCGAACTACCAGTGTTCAGCGTCTTTACCGCTTGGCCGCTGCAATTTCAGAGGAAGTAAACATAATTTGTAGACCTTGGAAACCTAATATTAGCTTGTCTGCCTGTGATATGGCAATTCGCATTTTTTGAACATTTTCCAGGATATTTTGAAGAAAGTTAAGATTATTTTGTTCTGTAAAAAACATCAAGAATACGGTTGTTTCTATCATCGTCCAGAAGATTTTTCTTTAGTATCTCATTATAACTGGATTTTTTAGTAGTGAAACTTAGTGTAGGGTTTTCTTTAGTTAAAACGGGAAAGTTAACTTCAGATTTGCTAGGAACAGGTTTCTGTTTTTCCGTTTTCTTTTGTATTTCAGCAAGCTTTTTCAGGTATTCTTGACATCCACGGTATGAGCTGATATTATTTTGAGCACAGAAAATACATTTCGATTCATCTCCTTCTTTAAGAGTACAAGTTGATGTCTTGTGCATTTACAGCATCTTTTCTTATTGTAACAGCGGTGTCAAGTATGCCCGATCCTCTGGCGTTTATAGCACTAGGCCGGGCAACCTGGAGACTGAAAATGTTATTCACTGAAAATATTGCTTTGCATTCCTTAAGTTATCCAATTCTACAAAAAAGATAGGTAGTTTAATAAGTCCGGATTTAGTTTATGATAGAAATGATGATGGGCGACTAGTAGCGTTTGAAATTTAAAGTTGTTTATATTAATAAAAGGAAGTTATTTTGTCTCATTGAAAACGAATTTTAAAAGGCATCCAATTTGAAGTACTAAGGCCTAAAAAATGTTTAGTTCTGCAGTAATTTTGTGTTATTTAGAGGTAAAAGATAAGAATGAATCGGTTTTCACTCAAAATTTTTGGAAAGGGGGGGATTCGAAAATTAGTGGTTTTGGGGCACGACCACCGCGTGTCAAGGTGTTTTAAACAAAATAGGCATGCCTTTCGTAAGGCGAAACTGTGACTGATGATGCCATTTCTAGTTGGCACATGATTACGTATTCAGACATTGGTGCAAGGAACTGCTTCATAATGGTACCTACACAATTTAGATAATTCTCCATGACAGAAACCTTCTTAAGGATTCCTAAGCAGATAGCCCTAGTGTGCTTTGCCATAATTAAAATAAACCAAATTTACTCGTAAGGATTCCTTTCATGAAGGCTCTCATCCTTATAAAGTTCAGTTTTTAACTTGATAAAAGCAAATTTTATATCGTTATTCCCCTCCCCCCTGGTATTCCTTGTAAAGATGACTTGGTGAATAGGGCTGTAGAAGAAATCAAAAGTTGTCGTAGATCTTAGTCTAAATTAGGTTTTTATTTATTAGGTCTGCCAATCCAACTATTTTAACATTTAATCTCATTGCTTAGATCTTTAGTATTCAAAATACACAAATCGAAAAAAAAGTAATAGTAATATTTCTTTTAGACATTAGTACATTATTAAAATTTAAATCACTTTCAAGTGCCGAATATTTTATTCAGTTTTAATTTTTTTTTTAGTCATAAAAATTATTCATTTCAGCAGTTGAATCATAACATAAATAACACTTTCTTTTTGTTTCAAATACTGTTATATCTAAAAGCTGCTTCCGATTGTATGCACATGCCGATTACATGCGCATCGGTACGGCTTTCTGACCTTGTTAAAACTTGTTTGGGTAGATCGCGGAATGGCTTCCGGGAAATGCTGAAAATGAAGTGCAGGTGTAGCAAACAAAATTCTCCGAAATCTTCCCATCGCTTACCCAAAGACCGTGTTTCTTTGGCTTACCTGAATAGCGCCTGGTTATATTATTCCCGGGTCTCCAACTTTCTCGTAATCGTTCTGTTCTGCTTTCACTTACATATCGTGCCTCCTTATAAAATTATTATTATATTTTAAATTATTACAGTAGAAGTTCAGAAATCCGGAACGCTTGGGACCAGAGGTTGTGCGGATTTCAGGACAGAAAAGCCAAATCATAATATTCAGACTAAAAGTGCAAAATAAATAAGGCATATTAGATACATTTACTTAAATTATTCTGTAAAATAATATACATTATTACATTATTTTATTACATGCATTAAATTATATATATATGTGTGTATATATTATATTATTCATTTATATTAGTGATTGTAGAAATATTTTAAAGCATTAAGGACATATACAATAGAGACGTGTAAATATAAGAGATACTAATAAAGCATAAAATATTTAATTTTTTTTTACTTGTTTCAAACATTTTTCTGATAAAGGTTTGTTTTAAAACTTTAGGTGCTCCAGACTAAATTTTTTTTGTAAATTCTACAGGGTCATAATCTCTTGCTCTGTGACACAACTCTGTTTTTCTAAATATTTTAAGTATTTTTCACCATGTTCCAAACCCTCATTAAAAGATATTTTCTCACTCCTATCAAATTTATTATCTGTGTCGGTGTCGGAATCGTTTTCTTGCTGTGGCGAGTTCAAAACAGAGCCAATGATTTCAACATCGGTTATCTGATATGCCAGTGTTAGCTCATCTGAGCACATCATCCATACTGAAAACCTTTTCTGGGCTAAGATCTTTTTTCTGCTACAAGCACAGAATCATTATTATTCGGTAATTATGACGTCATTATTGGATAAATATTTTTTTTTCAGTATTTCATTCTCCATTCTGCGGTTTCTGAAACCTATAAATTCAATGTTTATATTTTGAGAGGCAGTGCGGATTTCAGGAGTTGGCGGATTTCAGGTCGGCGGATTTTGGTATTTGACTGTATTATTTTTTAAATTCAGTCTGTTTCATCATTTGGATCTGAAAAGAAGGGGAAGCTTTCTAAATTAAATTATGTAGACACACGTTCTAAGCATTTTTTTAAACATAATATACAGGCACTTTAATCATATTTTTTACTTTCCATAAGCAGACTATCGATAATTTAAATAAATCATTATTATTTTACAAAAATGTAAGTTTTAAATAAGAGTGAAAATATGGCAACTTTAAAAAATGCTACACGAAAAAGACGATTGAGAAAAAAAAAGAGCACTAAAATAAATTATATGCTTCCTCTGTTGCTTATCTATTTAAAAGATATTGCAATAAATAAAAATTTTAGAGATAATCGAAGAATAATTACAGAATTTTCGGACATATTTACGATATTATTGCTCAAAAAGGTAATTATTATCAGAAAAGTAATCACACAGTAAAACTGATTTTAGTACATGTATTGCAAAACAATGTAAAGGAAAAGCAGATAAGAGTTCATAAAAATGTAACAATAATATTTTGAACTGTGGCGTTTGAAGTGAAGAAATTTGCATGAAAATCAGTTCTGAGAAAAACGCGTTTTCAATTCAAATTGTTGTATTTTTAAAATAATAATAATAATAATGGGCGCAAACATACATAAAATGGTACTGTTCTGTTATCGGGACCGGATTCAGATATAGCCAAAAGCTGAAGATCTGGCGAAAAATTCGAAGCATAAAAATAATCTCCAGAATATTTACGATCCGGTTGAATTGGAGAAAAATTGAAGGGAAAAAATAACAAATATTCGTAAAATAAAAAATTTTAAACGTAAATCCCAAAGAAAACTTCCCAAAGAAATTAGGGGGAAAAAAAGAAGGAGTCATGAAACCTCGAATATTGTTTAAAATGTCCGAAAAAATTTCCGTTTTAGGACACTTTTGCCGCCGCATAAACTCAATTAAATAAGAATGTAAACTGGTTACGTTCAGTGCCGCGTTGACGTTTATTTCGCCATTACGCATTGCCCCCAGAAATTTCAGTTTGCGTATCACACCAGGACGCCTATTGTACGATCACTGGATCCGTCTACTACTTGAGCGAACAATATTGACTCAAAAAAACCGGTATGGACAGCCGTCTTCAACTTATCGGACAAAGGCATTCTGTGGTCCTCAGTTGATGGGCGGGTGAGTCCATTTGAGTTTATTGAAAGGGAAAAAGGCCTCAAAGAGCTGTAGGCCAATCACAGTATAGACAAAGAATATGTACTGTTAAGAAGGAAAACTTCGCAGAAGCAGAAGTGGCTCCCTTCCAACGAAAAGGGAAACAACTGCGCATGCGTGAAATATATGTCGCCAAAGCTCGAAGCTGAATGTCGAAGTTGGTTTGGACAGGTTCGACCGTTACGTTTAGCAAGAGTTTAAACAAAGAATAGGTTCTTTGGTTTCAAGTAGTGATATGGACAGTGGACGTTCAACAGCCAGTGAAAGTGAAACTTCACCTAATATTTCATCATTTCCGAGTTTAAATTATCGCGACAAGTCAAAGAACGATTCATCTTAACCCGTGCTCCTCAATTTCCTATACACGTCGCGGAGGGGTAAAATGTCGGCTAGGTACCAAAGAACCGGCTCATCACAGAGGGGAAATTCTCGCCAACAGATTCCGTCGCCAAATCCCTTGGCGAATGTTCCCTTTTCTTTGTAGCGGCTTGCAGTCAATGGAGTCTTTCCTTCTTTACATAGAGATTCTTTGGTATAGATGAGTAACGAAATTTATAGGGCGCGCTATCTGAAGTTGTAGGAATATTCTCCCATTGTTTCACTAACTCATACGCTGCATTTCTAGTTCGAAAAAATGGCACAAACAGTATTATCTCGTTTTTTAAAGAGAAAGTTAACGCTAGGCTATTTAGAGCTACGAAATAAAGAGAGATGTGGAATACCACGAAAGAACGGTAAATAGATAAGAGTGAATGAATTAAGCTTACTTAAAAATCTTTTCAGAAATAAACAATTTTAATAATTTAAATTTATAATATGATTAATCTGCACTGCAATCTAATTGGAAACTTTTTTTTTTTTTCATGCTTACATTGAAACTGTGTTTTCACGCAATTTTATTTCACAGTTAATATTAGAAAAATATTTCTTTCTTAATGTTTCTTCCTTTCTTTTATATTCTCTTTCTATGAAAATTTCAAGAACGTCTAGTAACCCTTTGAAACTTCTGTTGATTTGTATGCCAGCCTTCGTGCTCTTAAATTTAGAGTTTGTTATTCAACAAAAATGTATTTGGCTTTGAACTTTTATAACATAAATTTAAAGCTCTTTCTTGCGTTATGTATTCTCTGTGTAAGCATTTTAGAAATAAATTTTGGTAACACAATTTCATTAGCTACATGTTTAATTATGATCAGTATACTTTATGGCTTGCTTTGGATTTATTCCTGCAGTTTGTTACAGTTGCTGCAGCTTGCGGAAATTTGCACTACCTGTTGTCGGGATTGACAGGCCGCTAACCAAACTGCTGCTTTACATTTTCGGAAGAACAATGCTGCGATTCTTGCGCTCTGCATACTTTGAGAATTATTGGCATTTCCTGCAAATTGCAGTCCTTTAATAATTTTTCAATTTATCAGTAAAACATCAGCTAATACACCGCGACGTTTTCCGACACCTAGAAACGACATGCTTTTGCGTTGCCCAGTATATTCATATTTGATTACATCTATTTTTTTTTAAAATCGTTACTATCTTAAAACCTTACAGAAAATAATATTATATGTAAATAAGTTTGTAATAGATTTCCAGCCTCTTAAAAGGCTACTTTCTAGGAATTATATGCTCAAGTCTGGTTCTCCCTATTTCAAAAATCTGCAGTATCGTCTCTTCTAACTAAGAAAGAGATGAAAACAAAATTATTCGTAAATCCAAAAATATGTTTTATCAAATAAAACAATAGAATATATTTTTTTTTAAAACTAAGATTGGCCATTTCAACGCTTACGAAATCCTTAGTTAATCCTAATAACTTCAATTAAACGCATACAAATGGTGTTTCAGTTTAAAGCACGTTAATCATCAGTCACAAAAATGGTGAAGCAGCAAGTACATGTTAGTTATAGACTATAATGCGGAAAAAAATCAAGGGCATTAAAAAAAAAAGAGAGTGAGGCGAACTTGATTCAATTTATGAAAGGGGAAAAACACCTTTGATGGAGATTTATTATTCGGAAAAATAGTGAAGCCGGCAGCGAGTAAGTAACCAATTAAAAAGTGCATCATATACTATATTTGATTTGTATTGCAAAGTAGTAAATTTTATCCTGTTTTCTGTCTTCTACTTTGTGAAAGGATTGTTTGCTCTGGAATCATATTTTAAAGTTATTTCAAACTGATAATTTTAAACTAGGATAAGGTTTGTTTGTGGAAAGCAGTTCGCCTACTCGACCGCATGTGGCCTTATGGCTTAATTAGGCTATCCCAGTTATAGACAAATACTGCACACAGACTAAAGAAGAATTCCTACTGTTGATCGATTATTATTGATTTAATTCATAATTTGTCTTGGTAGACTTCTTGTCTCGTCAAAATTTTATAAAATCCACTCCACGTTAAAAGTTACATTTGTGATAAAATCTTTCTTTCTAGCTTTTAAAAGTGGGCAGGTCTGCACGAGGTGTTTAGCATTTCCAGTTTCATTGGAGCTGCCGGAGTTTTGAAGATGAAGACTTTTAAAGTAAAGCAGGAAAGCATCCATGACCCGTTAAAATTTGATTTAAGTCTATGTCACTATATTGTTGCGAAAAATTCGGCGGTTGTATGTAAGCTTTCCGGCATAGCACTAGGGTTGCCATAAAATAGTGTATGGTAGGGTTGCCAGATTGGCGACTTTATCGCCCATTTGGCGACCAAATTGGCGATATCCCATGGTCCAATCGGGAAGCTTCTAGAATAATTTCCTGTCGAGATATTTCTCGAAACCTGTGGAGCCTAATGAAAAGCTATATAAAGCCTTGCGTTTCTAAGAGCCGGCAGTGTGTGATTAATTGTGAGAATAGCTGTTTACTGTGAGTGCTAAGCTACGCCAGAGTTTTGTGAACGGAAAGCGATCGATATAGTGCTTTGCCGTGAAGCTATCTTTACAGTATAGCTTGACAGTGGATTGGTGATTGTTCCACGGTGTTTATTATAAGTTTAGTGTTGCCGTGAAGCTACCTTTACAGTTACAGCCTGAAGCTGTGTTGCTGATTGTTTCAGCGTATTTATTGTAGATTTTCGACGCTTTTAAAGGTAATTTTGGAACTGTGCTGTAAATAGTGATTCTTGTAAATAAATTGTGCTTTTTATTGTTCTGCATCGTGTTTTCATCGGATACTCTCAAATCTACGAACCCGTATAAACGCAACAATATGTTTGTTCATTTTTATTATTACCTGTCATATCATTTTCAGTTTTGTCGGACATATCCCTTTTTTCTTTCCATAATTTTTAGGTTTAATTCTTCATAAGGGTCACGGCCTTCCCTGTAGGTATATGGTACACGGTAACTGTATGTGTAGAGGAATCAGAATTTCAAGTTTGCTTAGTACTGCAAATCCTTTCAAAGAGAAAAGTTATGACACGGGTAATACGTACAAAGCTGAAGAAATAAGATTTAACAAGAAAGCCTCCTTCTCCATATCACTGAGTTCAAGGCAAGAAAAGTGCACTTTGGCTTACAGGGCCTCACAATCATAGCTTGCACTAATGGAAGAGAGTGTCACATCTTAAAACTTGCAGTGATAACAAATAAAAAAGAATTCATTGCTTCAAGAAAGTCTATTGAACCAACTGATGTGTTAAACGTATGTCTGAAAAAAAGAGTATTCTTGGTCATTGACTGCTTTAATAGCTAACTTGGAGATTTTTGTTTCTTCAATGAAATACCTTTTTTTTTTAAAAAAAAAAAAAAAGGCTGGACGGACTGGTCATACGCAGAGTCGATCATAAGATATTTAACCACTTGTTGTTTCATATAGAGGTATTTCCAGTTATGATTATTTTTAACTATGAGATATTTAGCAGTTGTTAGATTATGCAGTAACCCGTATCTCTCCGTCATTAATCAGCCGAATTTAATAGTTGAAAATTAAATGAATGAGTGTACTTTATCAAATAAGGGAGGGGAAATAGAAAACTTAATGGTGTCACGTGACTAAAATTGTAAAAATCAGAAACCCCTTATTTGACTAATTTCTCAAACCGAAACCATAGGTCTTGAAACATATTTTATATAGCATACCACCTTTATAATTAACATATGATTATGTTTTATACATTAATAACGAGTTATTTCTTATCAGATAAATGCAGTTATTTAAAATAGGTACAGGGTATAATAGAGCTAATTGATGGTCACATCGAAAGGAGTGATAGAACATGGCAAAAGTAAAAATTTTCTCAGCACAGTGTGTGGTGGAATGGGGAATGTGAAAGTGGGAACAAGATAAAAATATGGACAGCGAAAAGTCATTTTAATCATAGATATCTACACGAAAAAATTTTTTGTTATTTTACAAGCATTGTATTACAACGGCGGCAGAGTGATTGAAATACATTTTGGAAGACACCCGGCCTGTCACGTTCTTTTGCAGTTGAGACTGTGATTCTGGAGACAGAGCTTTCAAGAGAGTCAATCCGCGTCTCTCAGAAAAGATCTGTCGTCTTTGTGATGCATGTATTGCACGTTCTGATCATTCATTTGAACAATTCTTGTAAATATCAAACATTATTGATTGTAAATATCCGTAATTAAAACAATTTTTCTTTCTCCATGTTCTTTGTACTTTGTTTCGGCACCACGCATTGCATTACGAAAATTATACCTCTTGCCTTTTTCTTTAACTCCTTAAAGTTGTGACCACCAGTTCTGCTACATCCTGTGCATATTTAACTATGCCATTCAGAAGACATATATGTTGCGAATACTCTAATTATTGGAAATTGCACACCACAGGCTAACGAGGTGTTCAGAGGTGAATTAATTATACGCAGCATAGTACTATATTATAACACTACGTATTACTAAGATAACTGTATTTTACCCATTTTCAATACTGCAGCAAAATCGTGTACATTCGTAGCTCATTACAGTAAAATACAATATATAAAACACTGTATTGTAATCCAGACAATATTAGTACGAATATTTCACACGGCTGATTACATATAGCTTTAAAGTACGGTGCAGAGAATGTACGCTTTATGATACGAACCATCTAGAGACTTTGAAGTCCTGTATTCTGCTCTATTGGCCGAACAGTTAAAGTTTGCTGAATAATTCTAGTTCGCTCTGGGTACGAACTTACGTGAACGGGCTGGCTGAATGGTTGGTTTCCGTGGTTTTCTGCTATGCCTTAACAAGAATACGATCTAACTTCCTTTAGAAAGTCCTTCATATGAAGGCATCCATATCCTAAGGCAAATAGTCCTTGTGTGCTATGTAGTAATCAAATAACCAACCAACTAAACGAATAACTGTACTCCTCTGGTTATTAAGGTATTGTAAAGGAGATGAATCGTGCCAAACATAATGCTATAATATAGTAAATAATGCTATATTCCACTACTAAACGTTACAGAGATTAATGCATTTTACACACTTCAGTACAACAACAATACAACCCATATTTCATTTCGTCACAAGTCGTTGCGAAATCTAAATGAGTAATACATACTATACATTGCAAAGTCCTTTGACAGCACGTACAACAAGGAAGAGAGCCACTGTCTTGCGTATGCATTAGCTGTGGGAGACAGCTAACTTTGGAAAATGTCCGGCGTTTCACATATAATTCTGCAGTTGCGACGACAAGGTCTTCAGGAAAATCAGTGTGCATTTCGTAAGAGTAATCCATCATCGTCGTGATACTTGTATTGCAATTGTTGTTCATTCATTTGAACAATCAATAACTGATGTAAATGTCAAACTCTATTTTTTTTGTAAATATCATTAAAATGAATGGTTTCCCATGTTCTTTGTAGCTACTATGTTTTCATGTTCACATTACACCACACATTATTTTATGAAATTGTTATTTTTGCCATGTTCTGTCGCACCTAAAATTGAGAACATCAGCTATGTTTCACTCTGTATATAAGTTGGAAGTTAAATTTTGATTTTGCGCTTTTTCATCTCTTGTTTTAATAAGAAAACTCTCTTTTTTAAGTTCCATCTAATTGCATAGCATACCGTGCTCTGTTTTACTTCAAATATTAAACAAGGAGTCATTAATTGGTGACCTTTGTGGGAGAATGCTTAACTGATTAAATCATTTCTAACTGTAGCATACCATCCTTGATTTTTTAATTTTTTTTATCTCGCGAAATATATAATAAATCTTAGTATACTGGAGACGCGCTACAACGACTCCGACTTAATGAACTCCCGGACGCAATGAACAAATGTTTGGTCCCATCTAAGCAATATGACATACATTTAATGTTATGTCATATCGCTACAAACAAACTTTGAACTTACAAAGATATGAAAATCGGATGTATCGAACTATAAGAATGTTTTAATGGAAACATTTTTTGTAGTTTTCATATTTTTTTTCAGAATTTCTACATCTTTTAACAGAAAAATTATTAATTCTTGCAGTCATCCATATTTCGAATGCTAGGATTTATATTCTATTCGTAAAGGACTTTAACTTTTACATTACTTTTCTTTTATCTTCACCCCCAGTTCTCTGAGTGTTCTAAACTATAGCTCTGTAAGACAGGTGTGAATTCAATTTTAAGAGAATGCGGATACAATAAGCTCATGTTAGGTCACCGTATGGTGTACATGACCATTGAACCAAAGAATGCTAATGGGTTCTTTGATTCCATTCAAATTCTGTGAATGAGCTGTCAGACAGAGCTCTATTCAAGGTTGATGCTAAGATGGGATATTTGTTTTTCTGGGATAGAGACTAAAAGAAACTTGTTACAGAATTCAAAAACCCCAAATTGTTTTCGGTATGCTGGTCTAGCAAAAGGTTTTGAAGAGGCAGATGAAAGCGAACGTTTGCCTATCGCTGCTAGGAGGGGAAAATGCCGTTTCAATGTTTTCAGAATTTGATATGAAGTTTTTCAGTCATGCAATGATAATGTTGTTACACCTGACGATCCAAGTGATGAAAATACTGTGACAGAAACTAAAATGAGAAATTAGGAAATGCTGAGGAAGATGTTGAGAAAACGCAACATGCAAAAAGTGAACTCTAAGGCTGCTATGTATTTAATTTTTAGCTATATAAGCTGTAAAACCGTAAATGATAGAATCTTTTCAATTTTCGAACAAAAATATGAATAAAAATTTCCTGCATCACGCCAGCAGAAAATTAGATAATTTTTGTACTCAAAAGTTAAATTAAAGGCAAATTCGTCAATAATTTTTGTTATTCACTTTTAGTGTTTCTGTATTTTCATGGATAAAATAATTATTCGTAATTATAAATGCGTAATTCGAGGTAAGAATCAGAACCATGATATTTATTCTAAGCAATTAATCATCTAAAATTATTAACTCAAGTGAAACTGTAAAAGAACAGCTAACAAATTTAATAACAGCTCAATACATTTGTAATTAAACCTTAATATTATTTTTCAAAGTTAGATTTATTTTTCACTTCTTACGGTTGATTTGAGAAATTAAAAAGGTTTTTTTGTGATTCATCATTTAATTTTTTTTTGTTAAATAATGGATTTTTCTTTACCCATTCGATTCAGCAAATCACCGTTTATAGCGAACCAAACTTCAGGTGTCTTGAAGTTCGTCATAGCGAGGTTCGACTATAGGAGCACAGGCACAAACCTTTCAATTAGTCCCATATGACATTAAGAGCAAATTTCGGTTATAAGACGCTCTAAAATGGGGGTTCTATAGTTAAAGGAGGGAATGATGTTAGCCTTTTATTTATCTGTTAAGTATTTAGTTTTAGTTTATCAATATATAATATATATATTAAAAAAACCTTTTATTCAACTTTTAATGTTTATCAAAATTTTCTGTACTTTTTCTCATTTAATTTATAAAACACATTAATATCTAAATTAAAATAATGTATGTATATTTTTTTAGTTTTGAAAAAAAAAAGAGGGGGATTCTTCGTCTAGTAATGGCAAAAAGGGTGCAGCGACAAAAAAGGTTGAGAACACTGCTTTAGAAAGCGAACTGAGGAACTGGTATTCCCTTACAGAATTTTAAACTGAAATCTTCTGTTTTTCGAAGTTGGCTTTTGCCAAGCAAACATGTAGTCCAGCAGCCATAAAAGTTAAGAGGCAACTGAAGTGCCCACCTCTTGCACCAGTTAAGCTGTAAGTGCAAATATTCAGCTTGGGATTGCCGACTGAACGGGTAACACACAACGGCGTCTGAGAGACATTGCCAAACAGTTAAGCTGTATATTACTTTCTTTAATAATCGTTTGGTTATTTGATTATGCCAAAGCACGCGAAGGCTTTCTGCCTAAAGAGGTTATTACATCTAGCGACGGTCCCTACTAGACGGGACTTTTCTGAGAAACGAGATTCTGGTAGCACTAGTTTAAACCCGATGATTTCTAGAAAAAACAGGTCCCGGCTAGCTACGAAAACGATGTACCGGCTACGCGGGATTTTTTGAAACCTCGCCGGAAATGTTTCGGTTAGGTTAGGTTATTCAATTATGGCAAAGCACACGAGGGCTATCTGCCTAAAGGGAGGGATGCCTTCGTGGAGGATTTTCTAAGGGAAACTGGCTCGTATTCACGTTACACATAAGGGAAAACCACGAAAACGCCCATGCGAAAATGTTTCGGACGGAGCTCTTTCTGGGTAGAGATCAACCAATCAAACGAAAGTTCTGCTTTTGAAGGATCACGTGATTCCAGTCTGAGCATAATCCATTACTGTTTGGTGTTCAAGTCTTTGTAGACAGTGAAAATGGTAACCTAGCTACGTGGGTTTCTTGGAAATGTGCGGGTTCTGAGAATTGTCCCTTTCGACGTCCAGTCCCTCGTAGCGGAACCATAATGTGATTGGGACTTTGCGGGAGGGATCCTTTCATAGAGGATTTTCTAAAGGGAATTTTCCCGTATTCAAGCAATAATACTATGGAGAACTATGAGTAATGTACAGAACTGTATCAAGTGGTCACGAAAGTAAAGATAAGAAACTTAATGCCAAGAAAATTTTAAACAACGGTCGTGATCCCAATTCATGCGCCCATTACTACATATTTATGATATTAGTGTCATATATGTGTCATGCTTTACTGTGCCTCAAATGCAGCAGAGCAGCCTTCATTAAAAAATTTCTCCATCTTTAAGTGCTAGCATTATTTTTGGGCACATTCAGAGTTATGTTGGGCTTAAAATAAAGAGATTTTTTACAAAATTCCTGATTGCTTATTATTGAAGAAAAAATGTCAAAGATTTTAAAAATAAAACAAAAGGGAAAAAAGTGCCCATATATACATATACACCCCCCCCACACACAACAACGGAAAGACAGACAGATGAAAGTAATGCCAGGCAAGCTAAAACTTGCATTCTAAATTAAAGGGAAATGATAAATTAAAATGTCAGCATATAAATGCATAAAAATGGCATGTTTTTTTTAATGTCTGACATAACAATATGAAACCAGTAAGTTTTTAGCACAAAATGTACGTTGATGAAATTTGAGCTATAGTAAGTATAGCTAATAAAACTCTGGAGCTAATAAAATACTTGTTTACAAAATTAAATAGGTCTAATAATAGTTTACTTCCTTCAACGAAGCAATGAAGGCCACATCTCATACTGTTAATATATTGTCGAGATCTTTCCATAGTTACATAATCTCAATAATTACACCTTTTATCCAAAACGTTTCGAAATTGGATTCATGAAAATTAAGATGGAGATTTTAATGTTTCAAGTGTTCTACATAGTGTGGTGTAGTGGCCGAAACCGCTAAACAAAACGTCGGCTGTGATACACGGTTGAAATGAACTTCTAACTCAAGTTCTAACAATAACATGAATTTTAATAAAATAAAAACATTAACAGTTACGGTTCTTGACGATGTGGGATTTGGATACATTTAGTCCCATAATTTCAGAAATTTGTTAAACAGGAACGTACGCTATTAACAATATACACGAGGACTTCTAGTTCTAGCAGGCCAAAATGCCCATAGCTCCAGTAGGAAGCTCTTGGCTCTTCTCATGAAAAAAACCACCTTCCTTTCTCGCTGCGAAATCTTTAATAACTCACGGTGTCCTTACCTGCACTGAACTCCTTGGGGGGGGAGAGAATTCCTTCACTCGTACATAACAAAGGTGTCCACATTCTGACCCTTATGAAAAGACTTCTTTTATCTCTTTTTACCTTGGAGTGACATTCGAGGCTGCAACCGAAACCATAGCATAGGCACCTCGTTGTAGAAGGATTTTCCCTTTGGTCTGAAAGAGGTACCATTGCATTCGGAACATTTATTCTAGACAAAGAACCTCTATGAGATCTTATCACAATAGTCTCACCCCACTTGAGTACAGTACAATCATATGAAACTGTCAGAAAAGTTCTTGCTAGAGATGTTATTCAACGTGCGTGTCACTGTGGCTTAAATGTCAGTTACGTCGTGGTAGCGTTGAGTCTTCATGTGAAGTTTGATTTTCGGGAATAGTAAAAAAAAGTCACTCGGTGCCGAATCGGTGAATATGGAGGTTGGTTAATAACTGGTACACGTTTTTCTCCCTAGAAACTGCACCACAACTCTAGAAATGTGAGCGGGTGCAATGTCGTGGAGCAAGAAAGAATTTCTCTCCTTCCATCGTTCCGGATAAACCCTCTGAATCCTCTTCAACAACCGATCCCTGACACCCGGGAATTGCATTCCCAATTTTTGCGAGCTATGATTATGTGCCAGGAAGAAAATCTGCCTCAAAGCTTTTCAGACAGACGGTGTATAGTATAGGACTGTAAAGGAGCATACAAAAATAATAACAATAACAGTTTACGGGAAAATCCTTTTTAACAAGAATTCTTCCCATTTTATTTAAATTATTTCTCAGTCAAAGCCATTTTGTTGCTGTTGCACAAATTTTTCTAGCTACTCAGCACTGACAGGTTAGGTTTAGTTTATTATAGCAAAGCACATTAGGACTACCTTCCTAAGGGGGGATGACTTCATGGAGAACTTTCTGAGGAAAACTGGCTAGTATACACGTTACACATGGGGGAAACCACAAAAAAGCCCAGGCAGCCAGCCCGTTCGCCTAGATTCGTATCCAGGTCGTAACTACCAATATTCAGCGATGTTGCCACTCGGCCGCTGTGAGCACAGCAGTGACAGATTTTAAAAAGTGTTTATATATATATATTTTCAGTGGCGGGCGCTTGCCTATGGCGGCATCGGCCACTCCTAAGGTCAGATGTGGTGGTCTCTTTATTATGGAGGTACCTAATAGGTGAGCCACCTTTGCCTTCTATGAAGGGATGGACAATTTTTATATCCATGCCTTCTCCGGGATTCGAACCCCAGCCTTTCGGTATCGCATTCAGGTTTTTCTAACCACTATACCGTCTGGGCGGTAAAAAATTGTTATGGCAAAGTATGAAATGGCGGCATTCTATAGCATACCTATGCTTTTTATAGAATGCCTAGCGTTTTCAAACAAAGTATGAAATATGAGAATTATTATATACTTTACCTACGCATTGTATATAATACCTAGACATTCTATAGAATGAGAAATGCTTTTTAGGCAAAGTATGAAAAATATTCATTTATTCATTCCCTCAAAAATGCAAATGTTGTTTTGAAAAATAATGAGAGTGCCATTAAGAAATTTTTATTCAAAATACATAAAAAAATGACAGTTGTACGAAACGAAAGGTATGTTTTTCTTATTAAAAAGATTTCACATAAAAGGTAAGAAATTAACGTATTTGTTGCAAAATGGTAGGCTTGAGTGACATTTTGAATTCACTTCATTAGTTTTTTTGCATGCAAAGACATTTCATATTTCGACGCTTTGTTTTACACATACACTTGTCGAATCCTTTGCCATTTCCATTAGACTGAACAACTGAAACTGGCCAGAGAGGAATTTCCTGATCAGGAATATCTTCATTTCTTAGCAGGTTCTTAGAACACGAACTCTTATCTCGTGTATAGTTGTTTTAAAAATTTTTCAGAATTTCCAAGTCGATAGAATCTATCCTCTGTCACACTCATTGCAACTGCCAATATATTGCACGATATATTATACACTTTATACTTTCTATAGGCATTCTATATAATATGAAGATGTATTCCTTATTTATCGGCTTGTCATTTGGCATCCTACATAATGCAATGTGTGAAATGTTTAATCGTTTCATACATTACCGGTTAGTTTTAGGCATTCTATAAAACACCTAGGTTTTCTATAATGTCGAATTTCATACTTTGCCGGCAGCATATGTATACAATTATTTCTGTTTATTAAATCAAATTTTAATAAAAAGGAAAAAGAAAACACCTGCCAGGGATCGATTTGTGATCGATATTTTTCACTAAAATGATAAAAACGACCCAAATTTTGAAGAAAGTTTAACTTTAGGAACTGGTATATATTATTATTACGATTTATTAAAAACTGTAGCAGATATTCATCGATGATAATCACCCTTTCTTCGAAGGACTGCCACACATCTATCTGTTTCGGACGAACAACGTCGTCGAAAAAAAAATTTTTCTTCCGGCTCTATCACGGCTTTCTAAAAAAGTAATAGATTATGCGTTTCCACTCAATTAGCATCGAATTAAAGTTTGGTTTATCTGATTGTAGCAGGGTACTTTAGGGCTATCTTATAAGGAGAGGGCTGATTTGTAGGCGAGAGGCTTTCTAAGGGAAACTGGCTCGTAACTACGTTACACATAGGGAAAATCGCAAAAGCGCCCATGCAGCCAGCCCGTTCGTCGGAAGTCGAACTACCAGGGTTTAACAATTTCATCGCTTGGCCACTGACGGGCGTAAGTTCTTTGTTGATAGTCTCCATGTCTGTAATGGGGAACTAGTTTCTCCTTTACGTGGTAAACCTAAAGTGATCTATGATGAGTTGCTGTTGTACATCATGTGACAAAGCAGTAAACGGTTTTCTTCCGAAACAGTTTGAATGTGTGATATGGCCTTAACGGGAACATTGTGGGATTCACGTTACTCAGCGGGAAACCAGGATAGCGCCCATGCAGTCGGCCCGTTCGTTGGGATTTAAACTCAGGTTTCTGAACTATGAATATTCAGTGGCTTTAGCAACTCGGCCACTGAAAGAACCTTCATTGCTAGCCGAAAATGTGATAAAAAGATCGCCAACTATCGTATTTGAAGATGCAATGAAAAAGTTGAATTTTATTCAAATATCTTCAGTTAATTTTAGACGTTCTTAAAAGAGGGGCTCAGTAAAATGCATGCAAAAAATACACTCATTGCCATAAAAGTTTGCGCACCATGAAATAATTGTGGCAGCGTAATGAAACTTAGCATGAAAATAAATGTCGCGTAGAAATGCAAATGATTAGAAATGCAGCGTGCTTGCGCATTGCGTAATGCCGCTATGAGTAATGAGCAACTGCGTAATGAGGGCATTGAACTTCGTTCTTCTTGGAGTATAAAACAGGTTGTGGGGTTTTACTTATTTAATTCCAAAGTTTTGTCTTAGAATCCCGCGAAGACTAACAAGCGAATAATCGCTTAAGTGTGTGAACAAAACACGTAAGACTTAAGAAGGGTTAACTACCCTTTATTTTGTCGAATAAATACAATTAACTCCTACTTGAAGTATACACAAAGCCTCTACTTGGACTTGAACTTAAATAACTATGAATTTAAAGCTTAATTAAAGCTATTTGAAAGATATAGCCGAAGCTATCAGAAATCTAAGTTGTTGGCCCCTAAATATTAATTTAATCGGCTAAGCGAAGAAAGGGCCTAAGGTATGGCTCAGCGTAATAGCTCAGAGAGAATGTAGCCAAATAGCACACGCGCGCTAGTCAGGAAAATCAGACTGTCTCTGTAGAAGCCGGTAAAGCATCGACTTAAATAGTACTCTTACTCATTTGCATTCACTGCGTTTCTGAAATTATATTCTGGCAGGAAACTGTAAGCTGAAATTAGAATAAATAGGACAACTCCTCCGGTAGGGTGGCTTCCAACCTGGAATAAATAGGACATTAGCAAAACTTAAAATAACTGTTAATAAACTTAGGATAAACCTTACAAGGTAAGCAGAGCTTGTTTGAGTGTACTTAATCTTTTGGTAAGGGAACGCTGAGGTAGACATGCCGTTACGCCTCCATCGAAACCAGTATCAGAGCTGTCAGAGTTCGAGAGGGGAAGAATCATCGGGATGATGAAAGATGGGTGGTCAGCTTGGCGAGTAGCTCGTCAGGTAGGCCGTTTTAATTTTACTGTGAGGAGATGTTGGAACCAGTAGACAGAAGAGACGTCATTTACACGGCGACCAAGCTCAGGACACCCTCGACAGACCAGTCGTCGAGAAGACCGTCACATTACACGACACGCACACATAGAGCCAACTGCCTCATTGGCCGCTATACAGACACAGGCAGCAGCTTCATTATGGGCCCCCGTGTCTTCCCGAACCATTGCAAGGCGCCTGGTTGAAGGACATCTGGTATCGCAGCGCCCATTACGTGTGCTGCCAATGACACCCACCGATCGACGCCTCCGTTTGGAGTTGTGTCGCGCACGACAGGATTAGACTTTAACAGAATGGAAGCATGTCGTCTTCAGCGACGAATCTAGATTCAATTTGACCAGTGATGACAATCGTGTTCGTGTGTGGAGGCCTCGTGTTGAACGCCTCAATTCTGCTTTCGCTTTACAGCGACATACCGTTCCCACAGTTGGTGTGATGGTATGGGATGACATTGCTTACGATACACGGTCACCCCTAATATTGATCCATGGCACAATGACAGGCCAGCGGTACGTCTGTGACATCCTTCAGCGACATGCGTTGCCACTTATGTCAGTGCTTCCAGGAGCCTGTTTTCAACAAGACAATGATCGGCCACACACAGCACGGATCTCACAAGACTGCCAGCGCCACATTAACACCCTTACGTTGCTTGCTCGATCCTCAGATTTGTCCCCAATCGAGCATATCTGAGATCATTTGGGACGGCAAGTCGGACAGCCTACGAGATTGGCCGAACTAGAGGCGCATTTACAGCAACTGTGGAACGAGATGTCTCTGGATACCATACGGAACTTGTATGCCTCAATGGCCCCTCGTATCGCTTCGTGCATTCGCGCTAGACGTGGTCCAACACAGTACTAAAACTTCCGTTCATGTGTACTTTTTTCTGCAATAAATGATTCTTTTTTCTTTGATTTTCTAATCACTTACTTATATCACAGTATTAATTACATATATAAAATTTCTTTTCATTTTGACAACTCTTTCTTGGTGCTCAAATTTTTATGGCAATGAGTGTACTTATTTCTTAAAAAATTAGTTAAATATTTAAACTAGTGATGGCAAAATTTCATGTCAGTAGGAGTTGCATGTTAGCATTAAAAAATTTCAAGAGCTGCGAGTAGATATTTATATTATTTTAAAAGTAGCAAAATAGTGTTTGAAATAAAAAAAATGTTTCAGGCAAATTTAAAAAAAACAGCATTTTTTGAAATAATCTTTTTTTCTTTCAAGTATAAATAAATAATACTTATTGCTGTTGCTTTGCATTCTAGGAAGTATGCCCCGACAATATATATTTTCCCACATTTTCTATTGAGCATTTTATTTATATATTTATTTATTTTTAGGTCAGAAAGCAAAGCATATTGTTTTGATTATAATGATTACCTGAGTTTAGTAGGAATAAATTTAACGAAAAGGTTGTATTGGTTTTTACTACACTTACAAAGCGTTTCATTCGAGAGAAGAATAAAGCAGAGATTTAAAAAATAGAACCAATAATTTTTTTTCACTCTCAGTCCGCATACATTTCTGTGGAAACAATAAAAATGTGTGTGGGAACAACTGCGGAGAAACTGAAATCTAAGTACGCATATTTCTAAATAAACGGTCTTCTGCCAGGGTTTCGAATGAAAGATTATAATTTAATTTCTCACTAGCAACTAATGTGACGACTAATGTGACGACTAAATCACACTTTAAACACTCACTGAAGGTGATAGTTGGATCATTAATTAGGCCTTTCTAATTTCTCCCTTTTCCCCCGGGTACACGTTGGCTGATTAACTGATTAAGGCAAATTATACTGGGATTTTCTAATTAAACGAGAGATGACTTCATGGAAATTTTTCTGCACTTATATTATTCTCGGGGGCAAAAGATGAAAATCTGTGTGCTGCCAGCTCATGAGCTAATATTTAAAATCGTATTTAACTCTCAGAAGTTAGTTTTCCTATCCATTTGGCCCTTAGTAGATCCTCAATAAAAGTTATTACTATTCAGATAAAGCTTGCGTTGCGAGGTTTTCGTTCGAGGTTTTCAGTTCGAGGTCCGATGTGTCTTTAGTATGTCCAGATATTTACTAATGATTTAAAATTAACACCGTCGTCATAACAATAAATCATAGAAACTTAATTTTTTGGGGGGATTTATTACTTTGAGAATCAACTCATAGCACATATTTTGAAATTACTATACGCATTTTTAATTTTTAAAATTAAGTATTTAATATTGTTATAAAAGTGTGTCATAGCGCCATATTTCAGATTTTATCTCGAAAAAAAAACGTCTTATTATTTATACCACGAGTCTCATGTGGTTTGCAAAGATATTAAATAAAAATTTAATCAACTGATTTTTATTAACTTTGATGATTTTTTTCTTATTCTAATGCTGTGAGAAACTTATAATTTTTGTTTTCAAATTTACGTTAATAAATAATCTAAATAAAGTTATTCCTTTTTTTTACTGTAATCGCTTAACTCGATTTCACTGGGCTAATTAATTAATAGCACTAAGAGAGGCTTTCCTGTATTTTCAATAAAACATAGGAACTAAAAGCTTAACATTATATAAATTTTGACTACGTATGTGAAATCGACATCTGCTAATTATAATCGTTAAAAATTAAACAAAAATACTGCTGTTCTTCAGGAGGAGCTCCTTTTGTTACCTGCGTGCTTCCTCAATGTAAATGTATGATGTATGCATAAATCGGTTTAATTTCATCAACATAAAGCATTAAAATTTGCCTAAATATTGCTGACGAAAGTGAATGGTAAGAGAACTTCTGAATTATCCTTCTTTGGACTTATAATAACAAAAACTCAGGTTCAGTACATAATTTAAGAAAATGGTTAATATATTGGAAGATGGCTTTCGAGGATTTTGTAAGGATATTGGAATCGTATTTCAACAACATCTAGTGAAACCATGAAATTTATTTACAGCCAGTCCTTTCCGAAAGTCAGTCCTTTCCTTCTGTACATTATGCGGCTGTCGCTGTTTTATCATCAGCAAGAGAAAATGCAGTTTCAGTGCATAATTCACTTCTGTTGTATTATATACAGAGTTATGAAGAAAATCTCTACATTATTAGATGCTTTGCAAAGTTCTGTATATCTATATCTGTACCTACATCTAACCATATATCTGTCTAGCTATCTATATATGTAAGATAAATCTATAGCAATCTGTTTACCTCTCTTTATGTAAGATAAAAACTAGATAAGATAAGATGATAACTCTAATTTGCAAAAGTCCTCAACTCTCCTTTCAATTTGGCTATTTTCTGCTTTATGCCTTAAAAATAGTAAGTGCTTATAACAAGTCGCTCTACCAGTGGCGTACCCAGAGGCTGTACAAGATCCATATGCTCGGCCTTACCCCAAATTTTTTCCTTGTATTAATAATTGATAAAACATAATAGTGGCATAATTTTTCTAATTTTCTTACGCAAGTCTTTTTGAATTGCCTTATCCCCTAGTAAAAAAGCTTATTTTGTTATTGCTTATCCACATTATTCATAAAACAGTAGATGAACATGTATTGCAGTGGTTAAGCTCGTGAATGTTGGAAGTGGTTGAATGTGGATCAAGAAGTTACTATTTACATTTGTTAAAAGCGCGCTGTAGGAAGCGATGAAGGTGTATCAATCAAATGATCCAAATTTAAAGTATATTGGAGGATCATCGAGAGCCAGCTAGGATAATCTTTGAGTCAAGCCTGAAGATCCACACAAGATTTCATTTACCAAAATAGTCTTGAAAGCAAAAAATTATGAAACGGTCATTTTGGGCTCCTTTAGGACCCCAGAACCCGTTGGGACGCATCCTATCGCCCTGCGTGCCATTGAAGTGATAATGCCATTATACTATCTTTAGTTAAAATGCGTTGGTATTTGTTTAGTCTTCTTTCTTGCCATTTGTTTTTAACGAGTTTTCGCTACAATAGTCTCCAAATTAAAATAAATTCAAGAATAGAAATCAAACATTAGAATTTTTTTTTTATTATTTAGGTTTAAAAGCTTTAAAAATGCAGTTGTGCTGGCAGAGGGTTATTTATGATTCATCAGTAGTTTAATACATCTTAATTTCGTAGAAAGATAAAATCATAAAAATAAATAAAATCATTTTTATAAGCCCTTTGCGTTACTTTGTTTTTCTAATCTCGACTTATTAGCGGATTAGTATTTACTCCTTGCTGTCATACGTGTGGTTTACAGCACTTACCTTAAATTTAAGGTATCCGAAAGTTCGACATCCAAATTTTGCAAAACAGTATAAATAAATCTATTTTTGGTGTTATTCAGCAGAATACTACTTAAAATGATAGGAACAGGTAATAAATATATTATCAAAGTGTAATTTTTGATTTTTAGGTTTAAAATGTGTTAAATTTTAGTATTAACTAGATATATTCCCACAAAAATATTTATCAGCATTTTATTTTTATGTTTGTCACTTATATTTATTAAGGTATAAGGAATTAAATGGACTAAAACCTAAGTGATAAAGTAAAATGTCTATTGCATGTACCTGTTTGAGTACATGCGCTATTTATTTCTTGAGAAATTTCTTTCTTTTCCTTTGCAAAATTGTCTGAAAAAATTTTAGATATGTATATAAACCTTAATTTTTATTCCATTTAATTAACAGTATTTCATTGAATATTTGTGGAAAGTTTCATAAAATTACTTGTTTCGTAACAAAACAAAAAAAATCATAGTTTAAAAAAAATATAGGTTTAATGTAATGCAAACACAAACGGAAGGAAAAGAAAACGTTGCCAAACAAAAAAATTAAATTGCAAAACTAGTTATTCCCGAACGCTTAATAACATATAGAAAGGTTCAAAATCATCTTTTGAACATCACCAAAAGTATTCAAATGAAAAATTCTCATTGCAAAGTTATTTCAATAGTCTGTGTAGCTTTAGACATCAGCTTCCAGGTTCTTAAACAGAAACTTTCGGTTCACGGCGTAGAACAAGAACAACTATAATTCTGTTTCCAACTACCGGAGAGACAAAATAAAAGTAGTTTTGAGAAGCTTTAAAATAAAGTAATAAATTTATTTAAAAATATATCATCAAAATTGTCGATTAAAATGTTGCCTTAAATAGAATTAGCAGCAAGTTTTCAAGCAAGCTATTAAGAACGGCAAACAACCACCGCAATAATCAATCTTAATTCATCCTAAACCTTTTTGCATTCTTCCTGTTTCTTAAGTATCATTTCTTATATGTATATCCATTCGTTTGCTTAGTATGTTAAATGGTCTTTCCTTAAGAAGGGGAGCCTAAAAGAAAGTCCACAAGAGAAAATGTCCGAATTAAAGCTAAATAACAACTTTGGTTGTAACTCATGATTAAAAATGCAATTTAATCCCTTTTTTAAACAAATATTAACAAGTTTCTTTTTTGCATATAACAAATTTTCTTTTTTTTAAAGGTAGTTCAGCAGCAGTTTCAATATCTCCAATGTCTTCCAGTAATGACATCTACCAGAATGCTGCCCAGTTATCTCGTATACCGGAAAATAGCTCTTTTTGTACTTTATGCCGAAGATTCGCTATTCAGAGCTCAGCACATGGCCTTCGTAGAGCTGCCACAGCTAGATCTATGTACACCCGAGTGTTTTGGGTGACTGTTTTCCTTTTAGCCATGACGGGATGCACATTTCATTGCTCCTTTCTTGTTAGAACGTACCTCAGTTACCCACGAATGACCATTACTGAAGAAATCCATGCAGATGAAATCACTTTTCCTTCAATAACTGTATGTAATTTAAATGTCTACAAAAAGGTAAGTAGTTTAGTGAATTTCCCCTTTTAATTCAATGCAAATTCACAGTTTTGTAAATTTATTAGCAGTGAAAAGTTTCTTAAAAATATGCTTGTCCTTCAAGGAAATAATCCTTCTGAGCAATTCTGCTGCAGAAACTCAGACTATATTTCTTGAGATTATATCTAGAATCATAGTTTTTAAATATTACCTTCTTCGAAAATTTCATTTACTTCACGTCATATTATGAAATTTTAAAAACTTACCAGTAGTTTATAATAAAAAAATATATCAAAATATAAAATATATTAAGAACTGTCAATAAATTGAGAGTGTATTTTTAATTGAGACTTCATGGTACTCATGAGCTATTCAAAGTGCTAAGACGAAGCTGTAGTTTGCGAATTATTTCCCTATGAAAATAGTTTCATTAAATAACTAATTTTTTTTGCCTAGAATAACATAAAAAATTAATTCATTCATTAAATGATCTCTACTAATGCTCTTTTACTTACTATCATTTGAATATTTAATGCTTTCGCTGTGTATACGCGGCTGATTAGGATGTAGTAAAAAGATTAGTAGTAGAGTCATTAGTTTTATGGAAGCAAAAGGTATGAAAAATGTGCAGTGTAATTGCCGGGACTCGAACTCCGTAACTTCCTATACTAGCCAACGTACTTTCTAAATTATAAGACGAAGACATGCGGTTAGAACTAACGAGATAGTATATACTGTTATATGAAGTCGTTGGTTAGAACGGAGAAAATATCTTACGTTTCCTGCCACTTAAAGGACGACTGAGAAGGAGGAGAGCCAATCTTCAAACACAGGCGTTAAAGAATTATCATCCACCACCTTTTTGTCTAGACGCCGGTGCAAGAGCCATTAGTTTTGCCGAAGTGAGAATCGTAAAAAATATGCTTCAAGTGTTACTTTACGTATAGCGGAGGTAGTCGATACATAATCGTACTCAAGTCGTAATAGCCGTTTATAGAACATAAGATAATTTTCAGAATTTTGGTGTTTTTAAGGGCCGTTCACACTGGAGTTTACCTGAGCTAATGGAGTCAGTTTCATGTGACGACTAGATTCACTATACGAAGTTCAGAATTTTCAGCTGTAGAAGAACTGGCTTTTTCGACACCGTAGACTAAGGTCGGCTGTGTCAGATGTCTTCCTTAGCTCAGCCTATAGGGTGAACGGCAGTTTGAACTCTAAAAGGTGTAGATAGCTTACCTATGAATTAATCATTTTCCTAGAGAATTTTTACCACTGCAAACGATTTCTTGAGGATAACAAGCGGATAAAAAATTTTGCAAACAGAAGTAACCGTGCATTCATCAACATTATCATCATCATCATAATGCTCAGGAATAATGGAAGTTTCGCATTAAAAAAGCGGAAATTTCGCAAAGTAAAAAAATAATTCGCCTTTATTCGCAAACAAACAAAGAGAAAGAGAGAGAGAAAGCTGGGGAAGAAAAGTAAAGACTGACAAATTACTGTTTTTCAAATCTTCTGCAATCATATAAGCTACTTCAATAATATGGACAAAAATTAACTGAAAGCTAACATCGTTGTACTTCTCAATATTTTCTTTTTTGAGTCTTTCTTTTATTTGTAAATACAGTATTATAGTCGGCTCTAAAATATTTCTTTGCATATTGACGGTAACAAAAGAACTATGAAGGCTTTGAAGGCCTTTGCCAGCCATGTTTTCGTTGCAAAATGTTGTTGTTTCAAGAATCTGTATGACATCAACGAGAATGTCGCGACCAACCATTGTAAAAAATTGTTTATGAAACTGATTGAATCTATCAATGAGCTCTTCTTTTCGAATATCTTTAAAATGCGGTATTTTAGGGAAGCTTTTCAATAATAACTTTGGTTTCAAAGCTATATAGGACGGTTCACTGCTACAGATGGACAAAATTCTGCAAATATGTTTATAAGATTAATTTGTTGCGGTAAATAACACGCTTAGAGCCAATTTATTTAAAATCTTCTTTCCTGCTCTCATCAACATCATTTTGTGCTTCGGATGAACTTCATCTTTCTCGTTTATCATATAT
>KK119706.1:778225-816651 GCA_000611955.2 Stegodyphus mimosarum
CTCTATTTCGGGAATGGTTTGGTGTTTCTTGTGCATGGTTGGGGCGTCTTGATTTGGCTATGATCGCTTCGTTGTACGCTTAACAGACTAAGATGGTGTTCATTTTATCTTTAAAATTAGGAAAATCGTTAGCGTAGATTGGATAAAGTAAAGGCGAGAGAATACTGCCTTGTGCTACGCCTGCTTGAATGGAATGAGGTACTGAAGTCACCTTGTTTTACCGAGAAAGTCCTATTTTTGAGGTATGATATAAGCATGAGGATAATTTCACAGGGGATATTCATGTGCACGAGCTTGTAGATTAATCCCTTATGCCAGACGCGGTCGAAAGCTTTCGCCACGTCTAGCATAAGGATAGCCACACTGTTTTTGTTATGAATCGCCGCTCCGATGTATTCCGTAATCCTAATTAGCTGATGAGTTGTTGATAGGCCTTTACGGAAGCCGTGCTGTTCGTTTGCGATGGTGTCAATGTGTTGTTGAAGTCTGTTAAGTATGAGTCTCTCGAGAATCTTCCCTAAAGTAGATAAGAGACTGATTGGTCGGTAGCTTGAAGGCTCATCTGGGGGTTTGCCAGGTTATGTTTTCCGAAGCCCTCACACACCCTTTATATACGCTCAACTGCACTGTGCTGCCACCTGCCTTCTGTGATTGGTTATTTAACTCTGACATGGAAAGTACGTGGTGGTCACATTAATGTGACTGGACTGTGTATTTAAGAGTCAGTTTTCGTTTAAAATATTCATAAGCAATACTTCGCGTTTAATCGCTAATATTGAATTTCGCGTTAATTTGTGTCCCTAATAATAGGCTTTTGATTAATATTTTGGTTTACATATTTCTTTGTGTTTATCTTGCACAAACCGATGGATCACTTTTTCAGCTTTGAATCAGCAGACTGCAATACCAACTAGACTGCAAATGTGATGGATGTGAATTCAATTAATTTTTTTAATTAGTAGGCCTGTGTGATAAATTAGAATCACTTAAACAGTAAATAATACACTTTGTTATTTAAATAGTTAAATAATAAATCTATAAAGGCCATGCGCAATATTTTTATATTTAAATGTAACATCTTATAAAATATAAATTTAGAAAGCAAATTTCGATGCTATCATTACTGCTATGAAGGTCTATTCAAAGCATACATAGTTTTTTGATTTTAATGCGTCAAGAAATAAAGTTAACTATTAAGGATTTAACTAAATAAAGGTTATAACTGGAATTACACAGATTATTAGAAAATTGTCACGTGAAATATATAAACGAATGACATCCATTTTTTCTTTTTATGCAACTACTTATACTGCTGTATGTAAATTATATTTTGTGAAGACAATTTTGATAAATAAAAATATTAAATTTTCTGTATTTTGAATTTTATGCTAACTGTCCTTTTTTTTTATATATTATCCACAGAGCTATGTTGACAAACAATTAGAGATTCTACGGCAGGTGACACAGGCTTTCTATTACAACGCCACTCTCAGCGTTGCGGGTATTGACCCTACTGCAATCTGTTACAAACCGTTTGAAGAATTCATGTATCGAAGTAAAACTGTTGATCTAAGCGACATCTGGATGAGCCTCACTGTCAACAAAGACAGCCTACAGAAGTTTGGTCATCAGGAAGAAGAACTAATCATTCACTGCACTTACAATGCCAGAAACTGTTATAACAATACGTTAGTTTCTTTATCGTTTTATTACAAATATGTGCTAACAATGCATACATATATTTACATACGTATAGCTTGCATATGTAAACGTTCTTATTTAAACTTGCTTGGTTTTTCTATACCACTTAGTCTAGTATATGACGTCATTTTTCATAGCAATAAGGTGTTTACGATAAATGTACATGAAAGGTTTAATTGTCGTTCGCGTTTGATGATTATAATCCCATACAAAAATTATTTAATTAAAAAAATCTTTTGCAGCAATGTTTAACTGTGTATAATTTTTTCGCGGAACATTCGAAGTGGTTTCACGGAGAACCAGTGTTCCGCAGGCCACGAATTAAGAATCATAGGTTTAAATATTGAAGCAGTGTACAATATCCTTTGATACTGTGTTGGTTATTCTGGCATGCAGCGGGAGATGTATTACTCCTGCTCTTTCCAGTTTCCTTAATGAGTCCCCTTAGGGTCGTATTTTTCCAAGATGAAGCCTTTCCAGTTGAGATAGCCTTGTAAAAGGAAAAGTGAAGCCCTGAGCTTCGGTGATCAATGTCTCAATATTCTAAACGTTGTTATCTAGGATATATTAACAATAAATGCAAGGTAACAGATAAAATTGGCTTGATGTAGCAGTGAAGATATATAGTATTATGGGAAGCTGATGAGATTTCGCTGGCTCTATTCCATAAGAGGGAATTTCTTAAAAGATGCATATAAATTAAATAGGCTGAGAAGTTTAATTAGCCCTTTGCAAAAAACACGCAGGATCTCTTGAAGTACTTCAAAAAAAAGGGGGGGATTCATTGCTAACCAAAACTATTTGCTAACTTGCTTTCTTAAGATTTTAAGGAAGCAAATTAAGTAATACAGTGTCATCTTATTTGCTGTAGCATGAAACTAGTCGCCATTTAAAATAAGTTTCAAAGGTTATATTTCGGAAAGTAGAATGGAGTTATTGATTTCAAACACAGAAGTTTGCATTTGCAAAAACACGCCAAGTGCAGTTTTGATAACCTTAAATTTTCTTCAGGTTAGATTTGGTAATTATTTTCTACGTGAAAGCTGATGGCAGTACGAAGATATAGTACAACAGCAGCTTTATTCAGAGAAATATGGATATTGTCTGCCAAAAATCGGATTCACACGATCTGTAATTTGAGATGCTGCATGATTCCAAAGTTGTTTGATTAGACTTCAGCAGCATTGAATACAAATTACATTCCTAAATATTATGCCAATCAGTTCAGAGAATTTATTCTTTAAAAAGCTTAAAATATTCCATATAGATTAGATTTAATAAACTACCCAAGTTACTTCGAGGCTACATGCTTAAGGCAAAGGATTCCTTCGTGGATGCAAAAGATGGAAAGTAAAAATAAATCCTGAAAAATCTCAAGTCCTAGTGATCCGGAAATACAAAACCAAAGATCGACTCACCTGTAACATCACTATGTTTGGGAAACCAGTTCCCATCGTAACGACGGCAAAATATCTCGGCGTAATTTTCAACCGAAGTTTTACTTGGACAAACCATATAAGCTACGTGTGTGGAAAAGCCTACGGTATAATTAAACGACTTTATCCGCTACTCGCCGAAGACTCTGGCCTCAGCCTCAACCGCAAGAGACGGTTATACACAGCCATCGTTAGGCCGATTATCACGTATGCTGCACCGACCTGGGCAAGTGCAACTAACGGTGATATCCGCAAGCTACAAATCCTGCAAAATAAGTTTCTAAGGACTATTACAAACGCCCCTTACTACATTAGGAATAAAAATCTACACTGGGACCTCAAGATTGAGTACATTAAAGACTTTTTACATAAATTCAATGCGAACTTTTTCCAGAAAGCTGCGACGAATACGATCGCAAATTTTGCCCATATCCTGGAATATGAAATTATCTTAGAAGATTTGTTTATTCGTCCCTATGCTTCATATTTAATCAGGCAAGCATAATAATCGTCTTAATTTTACAAAAACAAGTCCTGTGCGCGATGTTCATATCTTCTCTTCGAAAATATCAACGCTTATGAATTCGATCAATCACCAGCAAGCAATAGTTAGCTGCAAACAATCACAGATTTTCTCCCGACTTTCGCATGAGAATTAATCGCATGTTGTCATTTCGTACTCATCAAATCTTCCTCTCAGAGGAAACACTTCAGGCTTTCCACTGTATTAGGACTTTACACTTTGAATGTCTGGGAAGTATTGCCTTGGCAATAGATACCCAGAACAACACAGCAGTATCGCAGTATCCTTCGTGGAGGACTTTCTTAGGTAAGCTGTTTCATTCTGACTTGACACTTAAAGGAAATCAAAATTACTATGCTACAAAATTTGCTCTAGCTGACCAGAATCTTTCAGCATCACTGGCTGATATTCTGCTTCAAATCAAGTACTGCCTTGGGTAACTTTATTTCTCCAGTTTCTGTAAATAAAGAGTAACGTCACAGAACTCGAGCATTGGGAGGAGCCTAACCTTGTCTGCACACTGACCTTGTTTAGAAACCACAAATCTGCTTTATAGCTACCACCGGCCAGACGGGTAAAGTGGTTAGTGACTCTGACTGCCGTATCGAAAGTCTCGGGTTCTAATTCCGGAAAATTCATGGATGTAAATTATTCGTTCTTTTATAGAAGGCAACAGTGGTCCTTATTAGGTGTCTCAATAATAAAGCGGCCACCGCGTTCGACCTTAGTAGTAGCCAGTGCTTATAATGGCTAGTGCCCGCCATTAGGGTGGTTACCAACTTGGCTTATGGCTGCCAACGTTTTTCCTGAGACAAAAGGAATTATTGTGGTATACGACGTTGCTTTTGATTTCCCACTCCACAACCATAATCTGACGACATACTAGTTGAAATATGAGAATGGAATGAAAACTGCAGGAACTGCGAATCGGTGCTTGTATCGTATAGTATGCAAAGAGAAAGATGGACGATAATTTTCCGGAGTATACTAGGAGTGTTGTGTATTGCAGGCGGTTACAGCCGAAAACATCGCGGACGAAAACGTCGTGCTAGAAAACATCGTGGGATAAAATAAAGCAAAGAGAAAACATCGCGGGATAAAATAAAGCAAAGAGAAAACATCGCGGGATAAAATAAAGCAAAGAGAAAACATCGCAGTTCTAAAATGTCGTGGTACAAAATATCGTGGTCGAAAATAATGCGGTTCAAAAACTTCGCAGTTTAAAAACATCGTCGTCGAAAATATTATGGTAAAAAATAAAGTGTCTACAAATCATCGCATGACGACAAAATTGCACAAATGCATTTTTCAGGTTTTAAAAGATGTAAATGCATATTCACATAACGATTTGGGAGCGCAGGAAAAATTAGGAGGATATGTTTATTTTATCATATTTTTGAATGAACTTAATAAATTTTTCTTGAAAAAGTAAGAAGGAAATTTAAGTATTTAAAAAATTGAAAATGGGTAGAAAATTAATGCAACTTATAGCAGTTAATAGAATTTTAAATTTACATACTTAATTAACAAAGATCATTAATAAACTAATCATTTTTATAAAGTTTTATTGATAATTTTTGATGAAAAGTTCAGTCTAAAAATGTTTAGAAAAAGGAAGAAAATTAATAGTATGAGGTTACCTCTATAAAAATTGCTTAGTTAATTATTAAATTATTTTTCACATTTGTTAATCTCATATTATTTTTGTGAAAATTATATCTTATTTTGTTTCCGTTTATTCTTAAAATGTCGTTAACATTTTCATGTATAGCGCGAATCAATTATTTGGATGTCGATTTTGTAGGTTATGAAGAAAGTCAGTTGCATAATATACCACTATGGGATTTGAATTTATTGGATTATTCCAAAACACACTAGAGCTATCTGCTTAAGAGGAGGGATGCCTGTACTTTCTCAGGAACTGCCACTTATTTACGTTATACATTAGGAAAATCATGAAAATCTCATGCACCAGCTCGTTCGTTTGATCAAAATACCAGTGTTTAGCGACTTTAACCGCTCGGGCACTAGTGGCTAGTCCAGCAGGGGAATATTAACGAAAACTAGTTCGTTTTTACGTCAGTTATTGGAAGACTCAAATTTAAAAGTATACTCAGAAAATTTAAATGCAGTCTCTTTTTTTTTAGAGATAATATGTTATTGCAATGAACCCTTTTTAGAAATACTGGTATCTCCCTAAGACGAGTAGTGTTTATGAGAACTGAAATAAACATAGGTTATAATTATTATGAAAGATAAGCACATCCATGCAAGTTTAAAAAGGTAGTTTGAAATCCTGAGTGGTCGATTCTTTACATTCAAGAAACAAACCAAGATAATTCTTTATATTTAGACATTTCTTATAAGCACTTTAAAAGTATTATTTAATTTTGTGGATGACTTTAAATCGAAAATTTTTTAGTTATTGATTGAATTTTTATAACATACAGTGAAGCAGATTCCTAAGACGAACACCTCTGTAAGTGACCAGTATAGGACCAGTATCATTTCGAGTCGTAAATGGCTGCCTCGAACTTGGCTTTCCCATTTAGGTATATTTATATTCTTTAGTAAACATTTAATTTTCTTTCTTAACACATATTGAATCATTTCGTACCAACGTTCCCTGGAAGTGACCAGTAGTCGGTTTAGGATGAAGGATTATTCTAGATGTTGTTAGGTAAGTATTTTATCATGGCTGCTGTTAAACAGTTGTAGGATTATCACTTAGGAAACTCGGCTTAGATAAGAATGTTTTTAATGGAAACTGGCTTATATTAGTAATTAGAACAAAAAAGTACTGGCCGATGTCTTTTATTTCTTAGTTGGTTTGGTTCATTTAATTACGACAAAGCATTCAAAGGCTGTCTGCCTAAGGGAAGGGATGCTTTCGGGAAGGATTTTTTAAGGGAAAATTTGGCTCGTATACACGTTACACATGTATGAAAACGACGAAAATGCCCATGCAACTAGCCCATTCGCCAGGATTCGAAGCCCCAGTCCAAACTACCACTATTCAGCGAACTTCTATTTCTTAAAATCATGCTTTTGCTCGGTGTTTCTTAATTTCCGCGTGTCGGAAATCTATAGGAAAATTTCCTTAATATTTCTGAGATTTTATTTTGCGGCAACTCTTTGTTCTCTGAAATTTTTAACTAGTAATTTTGGAGCTATTGTTTGTCAATGAAAATTTTTAATTAAAATTTAATAAAATAAAAACTTCATCGGACTGCCCTTAGAGTAGACACATCCCCTCAAGATTAAAAAGATATGGTTTAATCTTGAGTGTTCGCTGTAAAGGGGATTTGTTGATTTTTTTTTAACCTTTCGTTAAAGAATCAGTCATATATTTCCGATTCCAAAAAGGGTTTCAAAGCTTTAGGTGTTAGATATATCATCATTTATTATTTAAGGGGGATGTGCGCAATTCTAAATTTAATTTTGTATTTTTTTTTTTTTTTTTTTAAGATTAATGTACAGGTAACAGACACTGTGAACAAGAGGGGAATAAATGCTGACATCAAGTATCAAAGAGGTAGCAAGAAGTCTTAGTTTTCAGCAAATGAGAAGTACTAGCAATAATTTTACACACACACACGGGGGGGGGGAAGGAAAAAAATGAAAACTTTCAGATTTTATATTACACCCAGACGAGAGCATTTGAGCTACCCCCACATTGTGGTACACATGATAGCTCCATACATGATAACATATCTATCTTTAGAATTTCCGACAGAGAATCTCACTCTCTAAAAATAAAAATGTGTTATTCCCTATAGTGTTGCCACTGCTGTCTTTAAAATTTTTGAACTTTTAATCAGATATTCCTTTAAGTTTTTCGAAATAGGAAATAGAAAATAAAACAAATTTCAAATTCAAAATTCGGGTTTCAATTGCTCAGGCTACTTTCCTCAAAATTTGATGGTTCTAGGTACCGTTGTTGTTTCACAATAGGAGAAACATGCATACATTCGTTCCTTCTTCGTTATTTAGTTTCTTTACATATAATACAGGACGAATAATATTTGGCGGCAACAAGTTGAAAAGTGTTCGGAATTTTAAAGTGATTCGACGCAAAATGTCGTTTTGAGACTAATAGCCCTTCTGGGCTAATAATATTATAAGATTAGTTTTAATTAATATAAGCACATGAACATATTGCATGAAAGTAGCATTCCTTGCTTAAAGATCATTAGTCCAAATTCTGGATTATCTGTGAGGGAAATAAGCGTTTTGCAAATTATTTTTTTCATAGCTCCTCAAAATTATTAACAACGGCAAAAAGTTTACAATTTTTTTAGAATAAACACACATATTTGATGCACTGAGTAGTAACCTGAAATTTAGTTAAAAGATTATCATTCTTGGGTGGAAAAACTGAATCCTGAAACTGTAATCGAGCTTCATTAGATGAAGAAAATAACATCGGGTTTCTTTGAAATTACTCGTGGTGCTTGAAGATTTGCAAATATAAATGATGAAAACACAGAAGTGTGGATGAAGGAAAAAGGGAAAATAAGTGTATAGGTTTTTTTCAGGCGAAGACTGGTGATGCAATAACTCAGAACAAAATAGTCCGGAAGTGTTGTTCTACTCAACAAGGAAAATGAAATGAAAACGATGGCCACGATGAGGTTCCAGAATGCGTAGAGAAGTTGTTAAACTGTATAAATGATTAAATTAGGTTCAAATCCAGTGGCATCGTAACTTTCTTGAGTGGTCTCATAACTAGTGTTTGTTCAGTGCTCCATATAGTATGAAAGAATATCAACATTGCATCTAGAAAAGGAAAGAATAAAGAACATTTTGCACAAAAGAAATTGAAAGCAATCTTCATAAATTTTATAGTTATTTTAATTAAATGTTGCTTTGAAGAAAGCGTGGTATGCTTCGTAAAAATTTTTGATTAAAAATATTTTCTTTATGTGGTACTCGTACGTTAATTACGATTTCATAAAACCATCTTCTAATCTGTGCATGGCTATGCATTAATCAGCAAACACATTATAAATATTCTAGGCGATGTCTGGATTCAGTATAAAATGTTTGATTACTATTGTATAACTTCATAAATATGTGATTTTATTGGAAAGAGATTAAAATGTTATGTTATTTAATCTTCGGCCAAAAACCAGTAAAAAATTATGAATTAAATCGATCTTTTTAATACAATTAATTTATTTATTTAAAGAATATTATTAAATATATTAAAACATATATGTATAAATATCTTGCATATCGTGGATGGAACAACGGTTTCTTTTCCATAAAATTCCCAGCAGTAATCAATGTAAATTGCGTGACCGCTTGAAAGAACTATTAAAACTATATAATTTTTTTAAAGTCGAATAAACATCCACCTTTGTGATTTTTGAAGAGGGCTGAGGATTACCTTCTTGCCATATTTCAATCATTTGAATTGCCAAAACTTAGCTTAGGCCTGTTTAGACTTAATCCAAACTTTTCTTCTAAATAACTTTTGAATGAACTTTTACTTCAACGAACTACTACTTTATCGTCTCCTCGGACTTTCCTCCCAGTTTTTAATCGGAAATTTGACGGCTCAGTGTTGCAGGTATTCGACAAAACGTATGTATACGTATAATACTGATATTCCAAATTGTAAGTCTACATGCTTTACTTTTTTGTTTATCATTCTGACAATGGAATTAAGTTCTTTCATTTTTCTCTGCAAATATAGCATTTTTGTGTTCATTATACTGCTCAAGAGCTACTACCAGGCACCCTTAATATTTCTCTATTAAGCATTCATAGCACTTCAAAGAACCTAAAGTCTCTACCTAATTGCGACCATGTTCCCCAAAACCTGTCTTCTGATCTTCCTACATGCAGCCATCTAGACTTGGCTTTAAAGCGGGATCATATTCCCTTTTCGTCCTTTAAATGTTTCTCAGGACGTCCACTTAATGTTTGTGATATATTTTCTATACCTGTCTTGATTTTGTAAGAAATATTGATTATTATTATGCAAAGAGAAGTGCTTGATCTGACTCAATTAAAGTTTCCATTTTCCGTCTTTCTCATTTTTTATGAAAAACTTAAACAACTGCAAAGGTTTAACAGCTATAGTTTAAACATTTCCTTATTATTAGAGAAATGTTAAAATACGGCTCAGTGTTGCAGGTATTCGACTTAAGGCACGGGGGTGTGATGCGTTGTCGGATTAAAAATAATAGTTTTCTTATGCTTCGAAGTATTGACTACAGGAATATATTAACAGCAAATTTCTTTCTTGAATTCCATTTTTCGATTAAAGATTGACCCTTTAGGCTATCTTGCCCCACTGTGCAACGTCCTAACGGTAAAATCTCAGAACTGTGATAGTTCGACCCAGGTTCAAATACCAGCAAATTGGCTGGCTGGTTGGGCATTTTCTGGTCTTTCCTCCGAGTACCGTGAATACTCTTCAGTGTTCCTTAAATGTCTTCCATGAATATATTACTCCTTTTAGTCTGATAGCCTTCGCATGCATTGCCGTATTTCAAATAATCCAATCCAATTAACTGACTTTTTGTAATTTTCTTCAACATATTTCCTGTCTAAATTTTCTCCAAAAATTGAGAATACACTCCTTTTTTTGCAAAAATTGTATACTTAATTCGGTAAATGTCACGTAAAACATATAAAATTTTATGATTATGCTTCAAAGTGTGGGCATAGGGTTGTCTATATATATATAAAAGTAAAAATGTTAGGTTAAAATGTGTTCATTCATAAAATTTAAATGTTACTACGGAAATTTTACAATAAAAAATTGGAAATACATTTCTAAAAATGCTTTTAACTACCATTATTTTTAAAGCTACAGACTTCAAGATAAATTCTTAGCGTCATTAGGGACAACTACTGTTTTATTCTTCGACACAGTTTGCTTGTTATCCTTTAATCTATGATTTTAGAAGATGATATGAAACCTTAAAGAGAAGCTGGTATTTATATGAGGAATTTTGCTTTAAGATTGCACGATAAGATTTACCATATTTTGACAATCACTAAAATTATAGAACGAAGTCGCTCGCGTTTTGAAAAAATAACTGGAAAGCATCAAAGAGATTAATCGAAAATAAAAGTGGAAGGGAAAGACAAGATGCTCTGAAGTTGAAAAAAAAAGTGCTGGATGATATCAAGTTGGATACCAAAGTAAGTGCATTAAACTTTCTATAGAAAATTCTGCAAGCACTGGTAGGAGTATTTGTGCCCAAACCGTACAAAATGTTCATCAGAATATGTGGTTATAATGATAGAGTAGCAAGAAAGAAACCGTTTATAAGTTTGAAAAATGAAAGAAAGCGTTTAGAATTTGTTAATCAATGACTCAAACTTTTGGAGCAAGGTCATTCTCAGCGATGAAAGCAATTTAGTATAACTGATGGCGATGATTGTCACATTGTTTGAGGAAAGCGAAATACTGCTCTTAGACCTAAAAAGTAACTTCTTTCGGTAAAACATGAAGACTTGTTTTGGGGATATATACCGTAAGAAAGCGACTGTGATCCACATCATGTATTTAGGTACACTCAAAAGGAATCTAAAGGAAAGATTAAGACGTATGTAGTATAAGTTAGGCCTTATTTCCTCAAGACAATGACTCCAAATATACGGCGCATAATGTGAAAATGTGGTGTCTTTATCATTGCAAGCTATTCTCCAAGCTCCAGACTTCAGTGTCATTGAAAATTTATGGTCCATGCTCGAAAAGGCTATGAAACAGCAAAAAACAAGCAAAGATAATTTGAAACTCGTTCTGTAAAAAGAACGGGACAAAGTATCTTCAGTTACAACTAGAAACTTAGTCCAATCTGCGTCACCACGTTTGGAAGCATTAACAAAAGCTATAGGACAGGCAGCAAAACGGTGGCACTTCCTTGTTTATCCAAGATAACGGAAGTTTTTTAGTGTATTCTTTATTTTTGAAACAAAAGTCTGCTAATATTTAGTTCAAATGGTACATTTAATTTTATTTTCACGGGTTTGTCTTTCAGTTTTCTGTAGTATTGTCAGAAATTAAATTATTAATTAACTATATGAAGCAAAAACATGTTTGTACTTATTAATAATTATTTATTTGCTTTGAAATTTATATATATCAATAAAGTGTTGTATGTATTTTTGGTTTTTTGAGGCAGTGCTTATTATTTATGAAATCATGAAATCATGTGTGCATTTATCACCTTGAGTGCGTTTATCTCAACAGTGTCTTTTTCCAATTCTTCCAGTTTTCCTTAAAAAAAAAAAAAAAAGAACCGAAAGTAAGAATTTTTTTGCCCCCATTTTTATACTTAATCCTACCTGAAACCATTTTCTTCCAATCTGCGAACAACATGGGCTATCTGCGAACAAGCTGATTATTTTCGGCTTTAACGGTGTTCCATGATCAGATTTTTATTTTACGTTTCGAAGTATTTTATTTCAATAAAAAAAAATTCTGCTTTCTGATTTGCTTATGAATTATTCCAGAATATTAGTGTAACAATGAAAGAGTAATTTTATTACTTGAAATTAAGGCGAATTTTTTGTAGGGTTACATGAAATTCATGAACTATATTTTGAATACAGAGCACATATGCGCCATTTTTGTCTGATGTGTCTTAAGGATAAAAAGTATTCCTTTGTGACGTTTATAGACTCTTAGATATTAATGAAAGCATGTTCATAAAAGTCAGTAAATCCCAACTACTTCAAAACAAAATTATTTGCATGATGGGTAACAATCGCATGATTCTTCATATTCAGTGGGTAAGCTACAACAATTCAACTGCAAATAATATTCTAGTAAACTAATTCCAACTGCTGCATTATTTTGAAGAAATTATCACTACAAAAATCTTCCGATTTTATTCTATGCTGAGGTTTTTTGCCATTCCTGGTGTTTTTCTTTTTTTAAATGGTTACTGAAAGGGAAAAATGGACAGAAAAAATTAGAGATGTGTGAAAAGTTAAAAAGTCAACTTAGCTTTTATAGTTCAGACAAACTTCAGAAGTAATGTTGCAATAAGTTACCAGACTTTATGAACATTTTATTTAATTTCATTGTACAGTCAAATCTGTTTAAACCGTTACCCGCATAAGACGTCAGTCTAGGTCACTTTTTCATATTCCCAAAATATCTCAGTTAATCGTTCATACAACTTTCTCCGTTTCCTCAGCCTTATTCAAGGAAAAATTCTACTTAATACGTTATTTCGTGATCACACCCATTTAGCTTGTTATTTAAATGACAAAAAAATATAAAATATGGATATTTACCATTTGTTAAAAAAAAATGCAGTACCTAAGTTCATCCAGGTGGTTCAAGTTTTAGAAGTAAAAAAATTTTAGTTGGATAGTGATACTAAAAAAAGATCTTCCTAAAACACCAACTAAAAAAAGAAACTTAAGATTGCCTAGACTTTTCAGAATTTCACACATGACTGCAAAAACAGATGATGTAGTTTGCTCACTTAAGAAAAATATTGCGCAGAATTGAGAAAAAAATAATTTGATTTTTAATTCTACATGAAACTAAAATTGAATAGGCAGCTATTTAAAAATAAAATAAAATAAATATATTCCTCTTGACTCTATATTGTATTTTAAATCTAACTAAAAACCACAGAAATGACATGAGTCTTATTTTAACTTCGCCTTAGAAGCCACCTCGCTAAATACTTCATTTTATCAATCCCAAGGATGACGTACTATCGATATTTGGCTGCAATTGTATGTGCAATTTTATCAATCTAGGTATAGGATGTATATGTAGATAGAGAGATAAGTAGATTATTGCATGTCGTTAAAATTGCTGAAATTCAACATTTTGTGAAGTTCGATTTATGATATTCTCTAAAGGAATAAAGAATTAACTAAACTGTGTATGCATGCCAGAAAAGAGCATTTTTTGTAACCTTCATTTCCTTTCACTTTTTGTTGCAAATTATGCTATTGATTTTGCTTTCAATACAATAAGAAGATATTTTTCTGTAATAAAAGTATCTGTTTCTGTATTATAATTCTTATTTTCACCTTTGTAAGGAAAAATATTAACAAAACTATTTTACTAAACTAAATTATGAAATTTAACTCAAAATTTACTAAGCTAATACTGTAAATACCTTCTCCATAGCTGTGTATTTTCTCTCAATTCGTGTGTGGCTGTAATGAATGCAAGAAAAAGACTTGTTCAGAATTGAAAGAAAACTTATTCTATAAACAAAATATTCTACTTTAAAAAAAAGGGGGGGGGGGGTTAACACAAATATCGTTTTCTAGGTACTTCTCTCAAATTAACAAGGCATATGTTTCATGTACCAAACTTTCGCATATATTCGTGATATTTCGTAGGTTTTCCTTGTGTAACATATATATGGGTAGAGAGGGGCATATAGATATGGGCACGGACTTCATGTAGGCATGCATGGCCAGTTTCTCATTTAATGTTGGCTCGCGTTATTCATTTGCCTTTTCACACCTCTTTCTCGAATACTACGACAGACCTTCGATGGGACTGAGATACTTCCGTTTATTCATGCTGACTGGAAAATCCTATTTCAGACAACTTTGAATGGATTCTTCATTTGCTCCTCGGATGACTCTGTTTTCCGATATTTCCTTATAGAACTGGGAAGAGTTATTCGTCAGGTAAAATCAACCTTTCGTATTTAGTTTTCGTACAGAACAAATAATCCTTGGGCTCTGAAAACGCTTTTTTTTCCTTGGAATGAAGTCAACATGTTCTATCACTTTCTCATGCACGAGAAGCAGCTCATATCATGTAGCTTATTACTAGTCGTTCATCCAGATACGGGTCGTTGTGTTCAAACCTGCAGCGTCCGTGAAAGTACCAGATCGATATCTTGTGAAAGGACGAAGTAAAATGAGATTTTTTTCCAAGTAGGGGTTGGAGATTTACTTCTGCTACATTTATGAAATTATCATACATTTTCTTGTGTATATGAGATGCGTTTTGACAATAGATTTGTTCAGCTTCTGAGCTGTATCTGTCACATAATACTCCCATTACATCGTTTCTAGAGGATCTTCTCGCGTACCTATATTTTTCGTTTCTTTCTTTTCATTTTCGAACTATTAACAGCGAAGATAAGGCACCCGATATCGTGCCGCCTTGTCATTTGCATATTCACGACCCCATTGAGATATAAAGTAGCATATGCATGGGTACAAATTATCAAGGTTGAATGGGGATATATTTATTATCCAAAAGGTTTAGAAGGAATATCGCTTTCAGGAATATTATTAGACGCTTACTATAGTATTTAAGTCGATTTTTTATTCTAAATAAGGGCTCAGGCATGGTCAATGTTTAGGTTAATTAGATGGCTTTTCTTACAAATGCCAACTAATTCTCATGTCTTAGCATTTGTAGCAACAACACATGAGGTGCTTGTAAATGCCTCTCTTCAAGTAAAGTATTTGCTGCGGTATTTTTAGCATCATATTGCGGGAATTACGCATCAGTATACAGAGTATTTCTTGAAAGACTCGTTTAAATTCTCAAGAATGCTCAAAATATCCTGTGACTAATAAGGGAAGGAAAACGTTTCGGTTTAATTTTATAATGATTATTTATTTACTTAATTATTTTCATGCAAAAGAATAGACTAACTGCATTATATTTACTCTGTTGTAAATGAAATGCTGTACTTTTTCCTCTAGACATTCAATTGTCCAAGTGAATGCATATCCTTCTCCTCGCTACGGATTATGTCACACAATATCAGTTAATCAGATGTCCCTTCAGAATGTAACAAGACCTGGCCTTTCTCTAGGTAGGTATTAAATCAACATCATGTCATTTTATTTGTTCTTTTAAAATGATTAAAGGGGCATTAAGAATACTAATTTCACAGAGGCATTTTCTTTAACCGCAACATGTTGAGGTCATACTTAGGTATTCGGTTTATTTAAACAACAGGACTTTTTTATTCAGAAAACAGTAGCAGTTGTCGTGAGTACGGCGAAACGATTTATTACAATATTATATGTTAATTTCTTCCATAATGTAAGTCACTAAAAGTCACTTCATTCTCAGTATAAAGTCCCATATACATATAAATCTGGCGACAACAGCAAATATCAATCAGGAATAATATTCAATATGTAAACAGCATTTTTGGGGGTCTACGAATAAAACCTGTTATTTTTAATAAAAAATGCCTGAAACAATGACGCTTGAAATTAAATTTGAAATCTACTTACAATAGCGAATGGTACAACGTGTGATATTTATTTTTGGAACTTTAAAAATATTCCGTTTCTAATCAAACTGATTGAAATGTACTTTTTTTTAATGTTTGGAGGAATGTAGTTCACTTTTTGCACCTTTTTCACCTTTTTGCACTGAAAGAGAATATTTTATACTTCTTAGAAAATTTTAAAAAAATTAATCGAAAAAATTATGGTTTTTATAAACAGAAAATATTGTCACACATCTGTACATATCTGGTGCCTTATAAACGAATATTACGCAGAATCACATCTGTACATATCTGATACGTTATAAACGAATATTACGTAGAATTTATTCAAAGTTGCTTACTACGAGCACGCTGAGTGCAAACAGTTTACGTATAAAGTATTAATAATTTCAGTAATTTCTTTTTTTTTTTTTAAAGTATTTTCGAAAATTTCATGAGCACCATATCCAAAATACTATGCATCATAACACTGTTGTTTGAAACGCTTGCGTAAAAATAACTGAAGTAAAATTAGGTACTAAAATAATATATAATTACCATAAAAACAAAAAACATAAATTATTAACAATGGGTATACCAGAATAAGTTTTTCTGTGTTATAAAAGTGCTTGATGTAGCTAAATGATTACAATGATATCCCAATAATATTTTGTTTTACATTTAGTTTGCTTAAGTTAACGTAAAGAAATAAAAATTATGTGCAATTAATTTAAATATGCATTAATTTAAATGCAATAATTGTTTTATATATCTTAATATTTTAACGCAAATACGTTGCATTTTCAGTGACTAAGGATGGAAATTTAATTTAATCTCTCGACAAAAGTGTGAAGCAGATTATATCCACTCACAGATCTTCGAGTAAAGCAAATTCAAATCACATTTGTACTTTGTTCTTTTAAAGGGAAAACTAAGTTGCTTTCGTTTCACTAGATTACTTTTCTGCGAAATGCGTCAAAGATTTTGTCATTCACTATTTCTCTTCAAACTAAAAATGTCAAGAAATTTGTAGCATTTCGGTACTTTTTTCCCTCGATTAATTGAGACGAAAGGGTTTTTAATTTAGGTTTAGCTTTATCCATTGTCAGAACTGAATTCACTAAAAAGTTACAAAACGTGCAATAAATTCCCTGCGAACACATTAATAGGTAGCGAACAGATGATATGCAAACGTGCCGTTTGATATTGTAACAGCATGAGAATTGGCCTAACTTAAGATTGCTTCAAGTAATTAAGACACAATAACACGCCGAACAAAACTAATTCAGAAGTCAAAACAACAAAAATCAGCGTAATATTCTCAATATTTTCACAGGACTAGTTTCGATGGTTTTTACCGAACCATCATCCTCAGCTGCGAAACCGTAAGCGTAAACGGTTTCGCAGCTGAGGATGATGGTTCGGTAAAAACCATCGAAACTAGTCCTGTGAAAATATTGAGAATATTACGCTGATTTTTGTTGTTTTGACTTCTGAACTGCTTCAAGTGTTGAAGTAATAACGTTTTGCTAATACCAGCAAATTCGAAATGAAACAATGACTACTTGGTTAACACGAACGTTGATATATTGATATGAAACATGATTTTCGATTTATTCACGTAAAATATGATTTTATTCAAGACATGTTTTGTCAGTTCATAATTCTTCTTATTTAGGTTTACGTCTAACTCTCAACATACAGCGAAATGAGTATTTAGACCTATTATCTCCAGAGTACGGAGCGAGACTCTTGGTACATCCTCCTGGTACTTATCCAACACTTCAGAGAGGAGGTGTTGTGCTGCAACCTGGTACAAAAACATACGTCAGTGTTCGCATGGTAAGTATGGTCATTACGAATTATTGATAAATCTGAGAATAAATAAATATTTCATTTGAGATTAAACATAGACGGACAGGAGGAATGCGCCGCAGAGGATAATGAATTTGCTGAATATTATGATTCTAAAATGCTTGACGTTAATAAGTAAATCTTCCGTTTTATTTAGTAAAAGAAATTTCATTTAAAAACAGTATAGGTATATTCATTTTCTGCTTAATAATAGGAGAGAGAGGCACCATTTATAAAACCGATATAGCTTAAATTGAAAATTAAATTGCAAATTTTTGAACGCTTATTAAATTTACAGAAATAAAATTGCGTGTATATTATTCCAAGAACCATGATTTTTTTCCTTAACTGTATGTTAGTTACTTTAGCCGCCTAAATCTGCGAGAAAATTGGTATCTCTTTGATCATTCTGTTCTATCTGAGTGAAATGTGCTTAAACCGTGACGGAAAATTTGTATTTTAAATGAATGAAGTAAAGGCTTTTCGAAAATTTAGAACTTAAGAACTATGAAATTAATTTAAGCCTGTATAGCTCAGTCATTTTAGCACAGAAATAGTAAAACCTAAGAAATCTTTATGTTAAAATTTCACTTAAGTGAAAGATACTAAAACATAATATTGCTGATTCATAGCATCGTTGAATAAATTATTCAGGACTGATAACTGAATCAGTCTGAAAACAGAAAGAAAAGCTTTTGATGCCCCAGTTGTATTCAACTTTTATATTTCTTAAATAAGAATTTAAAATGAAAGTTTTACTCCTCCGACACTCACCCCCAATGGCCGGACATTGCTCGAAGCTATTTATCGGGAATGGTCAAATCCATCAGTCATTTAGACTTTTCGTTATCGAGAATGTTGCCCAAGATGCAACAAAAGGAGTAGACTAATATTTAGATTTGCAAGAAACGAGGATACATGTAATCAAAGCCGCAAAACTGAAAATAAGTACTAAAACTTCCAAAAATTTTGTAACAATTGATAAATAGATTCTTTAACATTATAGAACAAAATAATGATAAAGTTTGCCGAGCATAAGAAATATATCTGTTAGGTTAGGCATTTCAATAATTAAAGAATTCATTTTGACTGATATACTTCGCAAACTTTTTAACTATCAGTACTTGCTTTGAAAACAAGAGCAGTACAGTTAATTAAGGGCTGGCCAATAAGCAGTAAGGAGTGTCACCTAAAAATCTATTAAATGGGGTTTTGTCTTTATTCCCGCTTCTCCATGAGAACTCATGACCAAGGTATGCATTTTCGTCAGAAGCATCAGGTGGACGCTCATATTTCTGTATTGAAAATGAAAATTATCTGATACTTGTTGCCTTGTAACGGAAAAGGTCTCAAAAATCGTATGAAGGCGTTTGTCGGTTAAATGTCATTTGAAAGATAAATGCGAACTAAGAAAACCTCTAAATGATACATCGCAGAAGAACTTCAGTTAAGCTTTCATTCTACATAGAAGCACCACATAATGGAAAAGAAATAGTAATTAGGACAGATAAAAATATCCACAATATATATCACAAAAATGTTTCCCCCTTCAATTGGCGGACACTTAGTCGACTTAGGTTTGTCCTCTACTAAGACCACTTTATTGTGGAAACACCTAAAAGGTGGGCACCGTTACCTCCTATGAAGGGACGGACAATTACAATCATGCTTTCTCCGGCATACGAATCCCGGCCCTTAGGTACCGCAGTAGACTCCTCTATGTACCATACCATTTGCGTGGCTTCACAAAACTGTTAAATCCTGGAACGGATTGCTTATCCTTAATAATGAATACAATAGTTAATCTATAGTTACTACTTAGCAGTTACAAATGAACTAATTAAATCAAATTATTAAGGAGTAAATTTTGATTATTCGCAGTGCCACTGATGTACGTTCGTTAACTTCGTCAGCAAACGTTCATACACCAAATGCCTCCAAGTCCCACCAACGGCTGAGTGGTTGAAGCCGCTGAACACTGGTAGTTTTGTCCGGAGTTCGAGTCTTGGCAAACGGGCTGGTTGCATAGTCAGTTTCGTGGTTTTACCCATGGGTAACGTGGATACCAGCCAATTTTCCTTAGAAAGTCTTCCTCGGAGTATTCCTCTCTTTCCGTATAGTGGCTAACTGAGGAGCACGTAATAAAACTAAAAAAAAAAAAAAAATCTTTTAAAACTGAAAGCAATCATAATGATAACAACAAATCCTTAAATAAGTAAAAATTTAAAACCCTTCAAATATGCACATAATTTTAACATTTTGAAAATTTGAAATTAAAATAACTCAAGTTTCTGTGTGACTTTCGATCTGAAAATCAAATCTGGAACTTTAGATTTAAGCACTAGTCGCACTTACATATGCCGAATTTCTGCTTTTCCTTATCCTTCGTAGGCCCCCCAGTGGTAAAGTCGCTGAACACTGATAGTTCGGTCCGAGGCTCGAATCTTGTGAACGGGCTGGCTGTATGAGCGTTTTCGTAGTTTTATCCAAGGTTTAACTTGTATACGAACCCGTTTCCCTCAAAAAGTCCTCCACGAAAACTATCCCTTCCTTTAGGCAAATAGCCCTCGAATGCTTTGCCGTAATCAAGCAAAACAAAACCAAACGTGACTTTCTAACATACTTTCCTTAATGCTTATTCTACCGAGAAAAACTACTTCATAAACTAAATTATAAAAATGGTTATTACACACTTAGAGGGGAATTTTTTTTTAAACTGAATGATATTATAGTAACTAATAAGGTATGCTAATAGCAATACTTTTTGAAATTTCTGAAATTAAATGTATAGCATTTCATGGCAGTTGCTTTTGCATTATGTTAAAAGTGCACTGCGCAAAAAAAAAAAAAAAAAAAAAAAAAAAGAGGGACAGTTCTATTTCTCGCGTTCTACTGGGCCGATTGGCGAAATTCAACTTGCGTTTCTTATGTCTCGAAAGCACGACTTAGGATATATATTAGATTTATATATAGCATTACTCTAATATAGATATTTTGACACAAAATCGGACGTTTTCTGAAGTAACATTCCAATTTTTTTACATATTTCGATTCTACGACTCAAATTATACCAAACTGCCAAGTTTTGTAAAAATCGCACGCGTAGTTTTTAAAATATAAGCCCTCAAACCTCTAGCTCCTCAGTGTTAATTGAATTTGGTATATATTTATTAATATCGCTTTTTTTTATTAAACTTACTTGATTTCTTCTTTTAGAATTAGAAATTTAGGTTTATTCCAAATAAAATTCACCCTTTTTTATGATTTATTTTTTTAAATTTGTATTTTTAAATAATTATATATTTTTCGAAAAATTTTTTGAATTATAACCTATGAAATTTTTAACATTATCTTAAAGTTGATGTATTTCTAGGCATACCTGCAAAAAATTGCAGTTTTTTATTCAAAATTTTCTAAGATATACATGAATTTACATATTGGAGCAATTTGAAATTTGGCATCTTTTTTTGAGCGATTATAATGCCAAACGTGGTTTATGGATTTTGTTACAGTGAATTGCCACAGCTATTTTTAACCTTAAATTTCAAATAAATTTTTACGGAGAATTGATTATATGGAATATTTCCCCTCAATGATGCGTAATAAATATTTATGAATACTATATGAAAAGCTACTTTTTTTTAATTATAGATGAATTTTGTTCACATTTTGAATTTCTTTCTTTTTTCCTTTTTTTAATATTTGTAATAATAAAATTTTACATTTGCCGTGTTATCGTCTGCTACTTTAATTTAATTTCATTTAACTGAGAACTTTCGTTTGATGTTCTATGAACTGTTTTATTTCTTTCTCATTTAGCAAAAAATCTTTTAATTAAAATATTTATCCTTTGGACTTTTCTTTAAACTTTATTTATTGTTAAAATGCCTAGAAAATGAAAAGCTCTCTTCAGCTGAAGCGCAACTGATATAATTGATACTTTAAAAAATTTGACAAGAGTGCAAAATTTATGGAAGTGTAACAATCGAAAAATCTTAATTTTTCTTGTGTGAGCACTGAAAATAAATGTAGGAAAAAAGTAAGGAAAAATTTGAAGAGGAATTTGGCTGTTAGAAATACTACGGTGTTTCGAAAAGTTGGATGCTTTTGAATATACTTTCAGAATACTTCAAGGAATTTGGGTGTTCAAAGAGAAAACACTTGGACGTGTAACATCAGCAAATACCATCAATTGAACTTGTGCTGAAGGAAAAGACAAAAACGATATCATTGCAGATTAACGCGAAGAGCGACTGGTTTTCAACTTATGGTTGGTATAAATTTAAATTACGTCATACAACATCATAAACGGTGAATCCATGATTTCTCAGTCGAATTATTTGAAGATTCAGGAATTTATCCAGTGAATGCATATGGATATTATCTAGAAACGTTTTCCCTCTTGATGAAACCAGCCTTTCCTTTCATCTAATGCCTTCAAAATGCCTAGCCTCTAAAGGCTGATAAAGGCTCTGACCAAATACTGATGAAATGGATTGAATTGGATTATTAAGTTACGGCAAAGCACGGCCTAAAAGGAGGGATCCTTCGTGAAGAACTTTCTATGGTAAATCAGATCGCATGCACGTTACGCATGAGAAAAACCAGGAAAACGCCTATGCAACCAACCTGTTCGCCGTGATACGAACCCTGGAGCGAACTACCAGTGTTCAGTGAATTTCCCGCTCGGCCGTTTGGGGGCCATTATAAAATGGAGGCGATAACTTTATTTAAAATGAATGTCAGAAATACCAAGATGTTTCGAAAAGTTGGATGCCTTTTAATATATTTTCAGAATGCCTGAAGAAAAAGAGCAAGCTATTAAGAAGAAAAATAAATTTTTGCACAAAATTTAGTATTTTTTTTAATTTAAACTTTTTTAATCTTATGGTATTTGATTCTTGCGATTTCAAAAATGAAATATTTGTCTAAAATAGGAATAACATTTCATGAAACTAGATGTAGGATGATAAAATTGTGTAAAGCAATGGGCACAATGATAAAACTGTTTAAAGTAATGTACGAATGTCATCCTAAGTAAAAATGTCGGTTATATTTATTTATTTATTTATTTATTATTTCACCTGTTTCACCTCTCAATGGGCATTACAGGTCAGTCATCTTATCCTGATCGTTGCACCAGCAACCTGAGTCGGTTATATATTGCTCTTATTTATATATCTTTTCTGAACGGCCCATTGAAAGGCGTGTCAACTGTGCTTTACTGTATTTTCTCTTTTAATATATGCAGTTTTCAAATGCATCGTAGTCTGGGTCACAAAGTATGCTTTCGAAAGAAATGCAATTCAAATAAATAAAATCAAATTCTGGAAAATTTTTATATTAATAAATATATTTACAATGCGCAGTACGAATGAATAAATAGAAAATTTTAAAACAATTATATGAAGAAACAATTATCAGAAGAGACAAGAGCACAAACAATTCAAATAAAATTCTGAAAACTTAAAAATGACCTAAAATAATAACTATGACTAAAAAATATAGTACGAGATAAAAGTAAATTATTTGAAAAAAGCAAAAGATGCTCCTTTTATTTAAACTACGCAGTTCGAATGAGTAAATAGAAAATTTTAAAACAATTCTTTGAAAGAAATCATGCAACTTAAACAATTAAAATGAAATTCGAAAAAGAAAAAAAATCGCTTAAAATAATAACAATTATAATTAAAAGTACAATGTAAAGAAAATTATCTGAAAGTAGAGAACGATTGTGACTTTTTTTCCTTTCACGCCCATGTAAAAAGGGAAAGGAAAATAGGTTGCCATATATTAAGAAGTTCGCCAAGTGAACTATTCTTGGCGCAAACTGAAAAAAAAGGCGCCAAGTTAAAATTTTGAATTTCTCCGTAAATTTCGCACCAAATTTTATAAAATTTAATATCTAGGTATAATTTGAGTCATAGAATCGAAATATGTAAAAAAAAATTAGTATGATATTTCAGAAAAAGTCCGATTTTGCGTCAAAATACCTATGTTAGAACAGTGCTATATATAAATCTAATATATATCCTAAGTCGCACTTTCGAGACATGAAGAACGCAATTTGAATTTCGTCAATCGACCCAGTAGAACGGGAGATATAGAATTGTCCCTTTTTTTTCCCCCGCAGTATATACAGTTTTACTTTTATTATTTTCGTGGGATAAAGGTTTCGTGGAAGGGGGATAAATGTTGTGTTGTAAAAAGAAAAGGAAAGAGAAATTTTTATTTTTTACCTTTTATTTAGCGCAAGATTGATAGATTGCCATGGCCTTATGGCGAATGCACAGATGAGTTCGAGCATTCTCCGTTACTATCTCATCTTAGTAAAACTGGTCAACGTGATTTGTTGAAGCACAGAATTTATACTTACGAGGTATGTATTTATTTTTTAGTTTACTATTAATTATTGGATTTCAGGCCTTTCTTAAAAAATAAAGTTAATCATGCTGTTCAATAAAAAAAAAAAAAAAAAAACTGTTCGCATAGATGAGAATAATTTCGTTTGATATTACTTTATAGGTGTTTTATTCCTGAATATCTGTTAAACTACTCGGCTGCCTATTAAAATTTTCGTACCATGAAGGAAGCGTACAACAAACTCTGAAACTTGCATGAAAGTAGAACATGCAAATGATTAATATTTCAAGCAAGCACACATTACAAGCAAGAGTAGCGATACATCGAAGCAGTAAAAAACAGTCAGTTTGAAACACCAGTTTTTATTGGAAATTTTTTTGCGGGGAGGGGGCAGGAGGGCGATAAAGGTTGTGTTGTGCAATCTTACTAGCACTTTTCAGAATTCTATTGCGGCAGAATCGTAGCCTGCTTGGATTGCGAATTATCGCATCGTGTAGCTGTTGCTCACGATGGCTGTTATCCAATGGCTATTATAAGAATTTGCAGTCGAGGGGTCCAAGAGAGCCACACAGAGCAACATGCGGGAGTCCACCAGTTTTTACTCATCAGTGCGAGAGATGATAGACCCCAGACAGATAGAAAGCAGCACTTTGTTCGCATCATGTAACCTGGATCAGAAAAGCACACCACCAAACATGCTCAAGTACTGTGTGACGGCGTCTGCATTGCTACAGCCTGTCAGCGAGGAGACTATTATTCCGGCTTCCTTGAGGCTACAACACAGGAAACAGCGACTACAGTGGCCCGTTCTAAGACGGATTACTGACGAATTATCAGCAAGGCTTCATCTTTTGTAATGAATAGCGCTTTTGATTAAGCCATCACGATAGCCTTACGCGTGTGTTAAAGTTGGAAACTCGCATTCTTTATCGTCATACCGGCCGAACTCTTAATGGTGTGGAGTGCCACTGGATATGCACCCCGTTCACCTCTAATCTGCATACCCAGTACTTTGACCAGCCAATCGTTGTATTACTGTATCTGTTGAGCTTGTGCTTAAACTTTGGATTGGCCGAAGGATACTCCAAAGTGGACAGTGCTAGACCGCATGTTGCCCACAGTACTCTGTGTTTCCTCAATAAACAGGGTGTTTGACCCTTGTCTTGCTCAACGAATTCTTCATGTCTCCCACCGTGGTCTCTTAATGGGTAGTCAATCAACCAATCAATTTATGGGCGTTCCCTTTTCCGCCTAAATAAGTGGCACTAAAGGTCCTCTCCCCTCCGAACTGGGGCAGGGGTTCAACTCTTTTCCTCAAACCTTGGAGGAACCGGCACCAACGCACCTGGGTTATTCCCCCAGGGCGTCGCTCAGAGGGTCATTACCCAGCAAACCCGAGGCGCTCCCCCCGGGCTACTAAAGCCGTTCTGTCAGACCACCGGGCAGGCCAATAACTGACCTTTCCGGGCCTCCAGAACCACTAGGTTCATAATTTGTATACCCCCATGGCCGAGACTGCCTAGGTACAGATCCCAGCCAGTAGCTTCGAGGAGTTCTCTACATCGACCCTCGATAGATCAACTTTGTTTAGATTCCTTGAACCGTGTGTTTTAAGATTTTTTTCTCCTCTTTGATGATAATAAATGGATCTATTTTTATTGCAGTCACTTAAGTACACCCAAGATTCGTCTATTATGACAAAATTTTTCCATTTTTGTCCAGATAAATGTTTCTCATAAAGAATTCTGCAGAGCTTTCTGTGTTCGGCGATGGAAAAAGACGATCCACAACATAATGTGCATGTCGCGGAGAAAGACGATGCATATTATGTTTTTTATCCTTTTTAAGATTCAAATCAGTGTTAATAACTTTTTTACAGTTACTACTGAGCATTTTAATGATTTAGCAACTGTCCTTTGATTTGGCGGATTTCCTTTTAACATTAAAGATCTTACCTTTGCAACATTCGAAACCGTCCGTTTTTTCCTTGGATACGTATTTGGAACAATTTTTCCGCTTGAAGCTAAATTTCCACGGTTTTTTTTCCCTTTGTTGTTGGCAACATTACTTATCGTAGCTTTAGATAGAGAAAAACCATGGCTTTCACTACGTTTCTTAAAAACTAGATACGAATACTTTTCTTTGGAAAGAACACAAACATAGCTTTGCATCCATTGCTTCTTTAAAAGCGACATTTTGCATGAGAACAAAAACTGTGAAGTAGCTGACGATAATTTATATTTTCAAAAATATAGATGCAGTTTAAAAAAAAATCCAAGCAGAATGATTTTTTTTTTCAGCAAAGCAAAATTGTCATCAAAACGTTTTTTAAATTGTGCGAACAGCCTCTGTTGTTTTAAAACTGTATGTTTAAACTTGTGTTTTATTAAAAGTAAATTTGAAATTTGCATTAAAAACTTTTAAATAAAAACTTGTACTTTCTCCACTTTTTCAATTTTACATGAAGGGTTCGATATACTCAGGGCTGTAAGTATTTCAGAATTTTTCGGATTCGGTAAAAATTTAGGAATTGTTTCACTTCTACGTAAAATTAATATATCAGATAATTTTAATAGGGAATGTTTGCTTAAATTTTGGCTTCGTAAGAGAATAAAATACACTTCAAGTGTGCATATTTAACTCATTCATCTCTCTTCATGTTTTATTTCTTACTTTAGGGAAGCGTTAACCTTTTCTTTCTCCTTTAGTACTGCCAGACGTTATGCAGAGACGCCTATTTACTAAAGCAATGCGATTGCTCCGAAGAAGTCACGCAGGGCAACAGCAGATTCTGTGACCCATGCAACATCACGCAAGGTATTCTGATCATTTCATTGATATATCCTATCACTTTAGCTAAATATTTAAGTTATTGTGACTTTATAATTGTGATTACATAAGACCCTTAATTTTACGCATAATACTAAAGTTAGCATTTTAATAATAAGGTTAGCATATATATTTGTTCTCAAACTATTCCTAATAATATTTCTTCAATTTTTCATCTGAAGACATTGCAGACAATTTGATTACTTGCAGTAATAAAATAAAAAAAATTAACTTTAGCTGAATATTTAAGTTATGGTGACTTTATAATTGTGATTACATAAGACCATTAATTTTACTCATTCCATTCATTATAAAACTCAAGTGAGCATTTTGATACTAAGATTAGCATATATATTTGGTCTCAAATCATTCGTGATAATACTTCTTCAATTTTTCACCCGAAAACATTGCAGAAAATTTGATTATTTGCAGTAATAAAATAAAAAATTGAATTTAATAATTAAATGAGAATCAGGCTTTTAGTAACTTTTATAGACAAATTTTTAAAAATTAAAAAGCAATTTTAATTTAAAAGGAAAATTTGATTAAGTAAAAAATTCTTAAATTAAATTAAGAACAAATTTAAAAATTAAAAGTAAATTTTTATAAACCAATATTAAAGCAACCTGGCTATTTACTTGATGGAAAACCGGTCAGACATATTATTACGGCCGTTACTGAACAAATCTGTAAAGAGCTTTCAACTACATTTCAGACTAAATTATTGAAATGAATATATCGTGAGAAAGTTTAAAATATATTTCATTCAGTCTTAATACAAAATGTTATTTAATTCGAAATTAAAGGTAGTAAACCTGGAATAACATTTCTTTCTAAGAAAAATGCTCTTGAAAATTTTAACATTCGAATTATAAAACGCCTTAACAAGGACACTGAAAAATAACATTCAAGCGTTAAATGATTTTGTTCTGCAAGTTTATAATTTTAATTTGCTTAGTACAATGAGGGAAGGCATGATAGGTCCTGTAAATTCGTATCCTATCCTGTAAATTTGCGAGATATTACTGTAATATTGCTTGGATAAACAAAATTTTTTTAATATATATGGTCTCAAATTATCAAATCTGACATAAAAGAAGTAATAATTAAGGTGCATGTACATAATATGCACGTATTAATTGAATTTTAAGTCTAGATTTCGACTAACATCTGATATTATGATCTCATCATGGGAACATGAACATATATCACTCCTCCACCAAAAACATCAAGCCCATTATATTGTATACATATTTGTCAACAGTGTATGCTGTCAGCCATACGTAAACGTTCAGAACTTTGTACTTCGTTTAAGGATTCTGCCTTTTCTTTTTAAAGTTAAGGCTAGTTCTTCTCCCCAGGAATCCTAGGTTTCCCGTACGTTTTGTTTTTGAGCCGACGAAATTCGATTCGGGTTCAAGTTTCAGCTAACGGACTGGCCTGCATGAGATTTTCCTCTCCTGTAAGTTAAACACGAACCAGTTTCTGTTAAAACATCTTACATGAAGGTGTCCTTCCGCTTAGGCAGGTAACCTTCATGTGCTTTGCAATGTGTTCAATAACCTAACCTACTAACATAACTAACCCGTCCGTTTTTATTGTTCTTAGCGTCAGGATTTTAAAGATTTCCCGAACACTTTTTGGGGATATAAAGAGTGGCTTAAAATTGTTAACATATTCAAAGGTGTTAATTTCGAATATCTGGCAATGTTTTCTGTAAAAATATTTAAAATCTGAAAAGATTTACGTTTTAAATACCAAACTCGGTAGGGCACAGAAACGATAGACAAATGGTAGCTACAGGAAGATAGCAACGCTCATGGAAACAGTGCATTTAGCATTGGCCTATCGCTATACCCTCAAGTGCCTATTTTTAAAACATACCGTGATATCTTATCCTTATAAAATTACCCATGTTCAAGAATTGTAACATTTGGGCATGAATGCACTGTAAATGCTCAATCTTCAGTTTCTTGCTCTGATGGAACTCGGCGATTTATAGTTGTGGAACACTTTTTTGATCAACGAAATATTTTCCTAATTTCCCAACGGTATATAATATACTGTAATTATTTACGTGTTTCGCCCTAAGGCACTACACGGAAGGGAAGGAATGCCTTCGTGGAGAACTTTATAAGGGAATCTGGCTCGTGTTAATACGTTACACATGATAAAAACCACGAAAATGCCATGCGGCCAGTCCATTCGTGGCCTCAGACCGAGCTACCTGTGCTCACGGACTCTCGGCCACTGGGGGGCTTTCTCATCGGTATGGAGCGCATTCTTAGCAGCATTTACAGTCGGCCCTTCACCTGTTCTGTGAATGACCATCGATGTAAATCTGTTCTTAAAAAGCACGTTATACCAAAACTGCGGCACCGCTAGTGCTTGGATGTATCTATTTTCATGCATAATACAGGTAGGATTCCAAAGTATATCACAATATCAGTGAAGCAATTACTTCTTAGTTACTTTGTAAATGGAAAAATAATCAGCGCCATTTTACTTTAACATGGCCAGTATGTTCACCAGAAATGAGCTTTGGGGATTTGAGGTTTCGGAAATGTCTAAAGAAAGTTGTATTTAATGGGCGCCTTAAACATTTAGTAGAAGTGAAAACAAAACTTCCTTGTTTTATAAATTTTCTGACTGTGTCGGTGTGACAGAGGTTCCGACTAGTGGTTCTTATTCCAGACCATTTGGAAATGTAAACTTTAATTACAATCATCTTATCTATTATATACAACGCGTCCACAGAAGTCTTTACCCGGCCTTTACTTTTCAAACCGTTGATCGTAGACGTACATTTCCAGTTGCAAATGTGTTTTAATGACGCAAATATTCATATTGTGGTACTTTTAAATTAAAAATAAAACTATAAAAATTACGAAATCTCACATTTTATACGGCCTTCCGATACCTGTACTTATGTTTGGGAAAACTTTATACTCAGTATGAAAAATAAAACACTAAACGTTTGACTCTGTAACGATAAAAGTTTAACAAGGTATTTAAATAAGAATTTTTGGGATATTCATTTCCATCTTCCCTTCGGGAAATAATAATAATAGAATAACTCGACGTTGATTTTTTTATCCTTAAATGCGGTTTAATGGCATGCCTTTGTGATTTACTAGTATGTAACAGTCTTTAATTTTTAATTTTGTTACAAATGGTACACAGGAAGAATATTCACACACATAACTTGTAAGTTTTCAAACACAAAATTTATTAAGATTCTCATGAAGTTATATTACTTTGGAAACATAATGTAATAATCATACAAAGAATTTATTAAACTAGAAATATTTTTAACTCATTCAAATAATGTAGAAATAGTCAAATATTTAAACTATTATCAGATATTGATCCCCTTTTATTAATTATGCATAATATTTACATGCAATGCATTATCACAACTTTGTTGAGAAAAAATGAGTAAAAATATTTCGTGCTTTGTGCTTAACATCATGCTGAATAACTTGTGCTTGGCTATTCCATTGCTTGAGAGATGGAGGGAAATAAACGTTTTTTTATGGTTTTTATCATGAAATGTCATATGCTTGATTTCATTTCCCAGTTTCATCTGTTTCATCAGATTTAGCAGAGTTCTATTAACATCTGTCTTCTTTTATTTTCCTCTTCTCACTCAGAACGATATTTGAATGAAGGTGTAAAACTTCTGTTACTTGCATAAATATAGTAAAATTTAGTTGTTAAGGCAAATTTCATACGATAAAATATCACCAACTGAAATATATAAATAATAAAGTGTATGTTAGGTTGCACTGTATATTTACACTATACTTTCGCTCTTTCTCATGCATAAAAATGCAAACGATTCTGACCTTTTCCTAACCTTCAATAGATGATAGAACAATGAAAACATATTGCACTTTGAAAACTGTATTTATCCATATGCAAAAGCTTACGTACCGCTCTAATAATATAGCTAGAAGATTAAAAACGAAATCGTTTAATATTTATTTCGTTTGCTAGTTATTTAAATATAATAAATATTTTTTAAAACGCACTCATACGGATTTTATCATGTCCTAGAAATATCCAAATAGAGATGAAAATTTTCTTCAGGTGACAAATTCATCAGTAAAACAAATCAAAATGCGTACCATAATTTAAAAAGATGAATTTAAAATCAGTCTAAAGAAAATTCAGACTTGATTACAAAATGTCTTTAAAGAAAGTTCAAATTAAAAAATAAATAAATAAAATCAATTCCGTCGCGAAAAAAAAATATAAGCTAAATTTTATACATTTTTTTAACTAGGAGGAGAATTCTTATATGCACATTGTTCGAAACTAATTTACGATTTCTGTGCCTTTCACTTCTACCTCTGTATAATTATTAAAGTTATAATTTTCATATGTTTATGCTCAAAAAGAAAGCAGTGTAAGAATAAAAATGGGCACTTCCAGTTACAGTGACTATTTCCGCAATTGCCTAAAAAATGAACCACTTCAAAAATTGGTACTTGTGTACTGTCCGGTACCCTGCGATACATCGTCAACAGCACCAACAGCTTCTGAACAGGCCTTAACCTTCCCAGAAAAGTCCTGTGCGAACTCGTAGAGTTGTTGCTGTGCTCTAAGGAGAGCCTAATCACGAGTAATATTGTTGGTATCAGAGTACCGGCTAACACACAAGTCCTCCAGAACCTTCAAAATGACCTGGCAAAATATTTTCAACTGAAAAGCTTCAAACTTTTTGAAATAGACATGTATTTATTTTATCTTTATAATATTCAGACATGAGAAATTATCACGCAAAAAAGGGAGAAAATTCTTCAGTATTTATAAGATATCGCATAGGATATTTAGTCTCTATTTAAAAGTAAATGACGGTACGTATTGATTAAGTTTTTTCAAATCTTCGCTAATATCGCTTTTGCATTTTATTATATGTAGTATGAACTTCTGAGTGCAAATCATTGAATACAAAAATGCTCCTTTTTAAATTTCAGCTATGTGCAGGACAAATTTTCTTAGAAGATTCAACAGAAATCACAGATCAAGAGAATGCCACAAATTCTGCAAACCTGCGTGTTCGTAAGTATTTCTGTGGTAACAAGCAGCTCTGATAATATGCAAAATGTATCACGCATATTAAAAATTATAAGGGCCCCTGGTCATTATTGTTGCATAATTTTTCCATTAACACACGGGGAAAACTACGAAAATCAAATATGCGGCCAGTTCGTTCGCTTGTGCGAAAACTGTCATTATTCAGCACTCCTTAACTGCTCGGCCACTGGCGGAGCCTTCGTTACCCGATATTAACGGGAATGAAGAGTGGGTTAACGACTAGTTCAAATTACCACAGATGGGTTGTCAAAACAGACCTACTGAAAAAAAAAAAAAAAGCAGCATTTTATTACAAACTTGGCTTGGTGCAAGAGAGGCAGACATGCGGGTAAATACTCCACATAGACACTACACGTAATTTTCTTCTTCATATTATTTATTATTATTATTTAATAGGTCGTTATTAACATTTAATAACTAAAGTTTCATTGTTTTACGATAGGCGACTGTTTGTATAGGGGGTATTCTCATTTTCTACCAGATGTAAGTTGGGAACTTTTTTCTAGGACATATCTGAAGCTTCTGGTTCTTTATATGCTATTGAGAAATGCATTAGCACAATTATTCTGTGCTTTTACTAACATTTGATATACCGCAGATGTTATCACTTCTAAAACTTGATTACAGACTGCATGCGGTGGGCAATGTATCCTTAGCTATATACCAAATATTATAAATCTCATTTATATAATACAGTTAAGTTTTACATAGCGAACCCACCTTCCTAAGAGGATCACCTCAGAAAGTGAGTGGTATTTCTGAGATCAGACAGGGGTTGTCCGAAATAATGCAAACACCTAAAAATATGAGAAAATGGGTACATAATAATATGTTGTTTGGAATGGACGCATGAAAGTTGTGAGTAATGGTAATAGGTATGCTAAACCATTCTTCTATCAGAAATTGCTCCAATTCTTTGAAAGATGCCGGGAGAGAAAAATGGGATTTCATATTATTTTTGAGTACAGATCACGGTGGTTCAATGATATTTATATTTAGTGGTTATGCAGGCTAAAGAAGATGTGTGACTTCATGTTCGTCAAGCTACGGCTTAGCAGTTTGACTTCGATGAATGGGAGCATTATCATCTTGAAAGTTGGTGTTATTTGCAGGAAACATTGCCTGTGCCATTCAATGAACATGGTCGCTTAATATGGTTATACTGTCAAAGATATTTATCATTCCTTCTGATAAGGCTGTAAATGGGCATATTGAAAATCCCGATATAACTGTTTAAGCATAATTGAACCGCCACTATGTTTTACTGTAAAATGCAGAAAGTCTGGATTGAAAACTTCTACTGGTACACTTCGTGCATAAATTCGTCTTGTGGTAAAATTGACTCATCTCAGAACAATACTTGTTTTTTTATATTCATTAAAACTAACTCCTAAGAACAAGTGTTGAAGGTATTGAAGCCACAAGAATGAGCGTAAGTTACGTCAGTTTGCAGGACTAATTTTGAAGGTTTGACTAATGAGATGGCTGTGTTCAAGAGATAAAAATAGACCGGAGAAACAAAACTACTGGTTTTTATCAACAATCTGCTTTTTGTTTCTGGCCTCTCTGTTAGTTGTACAACTATCCATGTTTTTTGTTTCTGATAACTCTGTATTCTGTATTTGTATTTATTTGTAAAATGAAAGGTTTTGAGATAGTACACTTCTGTAAGAACTCTGCATATGTGGTTCCCTTATATCTCGAAAATGGATTCTGTGGATGCACATTAACCCCTTCCGGTACGATTTAATAATGAAAAACTGTGCATGAAATAACCATTTAATTTTTATTAAAAAAACTTGTTTCATCTCATAATTCTTACATATTCTTAATTAATATCCATTCTTACACATTGTTAACCCCTTCCGGTATTATGACGAGTCTAGCTCGTCATCGGTGTTTCATGCCATACGCACAATGATGAGCTACACTCGTCATTGAGTTCACTATCGTCACTTATTAGTCGCCTAGCACGTTTTCGCTTCCTTGGTAATATTTCACTATCATTACTTTCATTATCAGTATCAGGTAAATGTACACTTATTTCTTCTGATTCTTCATAATCGCTCCAATGACCTTGACCTCCTTACTCTGTACTACTCTTATCCATTATGGTATTTATTATACAACACGTTTTTTCTTTTAGCAAAAATATATATCGACCGATGTTCACACCAACTGTTTACAAGAATGAAATCTTACAGACTAACAACAATTTCGCGGCGTCTTGAACCAAGAAATTCTAACGGTAAACAATATGTGATAGTGATATGTGATATTTCCACAAGTAACAAAAGTGTTGCCAAATTCAGTACACTAGAAATTTTAAACTAAATTAATTATCACATTCAACTTTAGTCGCATGACGAGTGTAGCTCGTCGTTGTGTGTATGGCATGAAACGCCGATGACGAGCTAGACTCGTCATAATACCGGAAGGGTTAACCCCTTCCGGTATTATGTACGAGTGTAGGGTTATGCACGAGTGTAGCTCAGCAGTAACCTTTCTGAGTAGTTTTTCTTATCGATGTAACAATACTTTTTAATGGCCTTCTGGTACTGTCAGCAAGTTTCGTTTCCGTCTTTACAATCGTGTTTCTCAAATCTTGTTTTGCCGAAAATATTTGTATGCTGTTGATTTTAGGTGCAGTACCTCTTGATATCCTCAGTAATTTTATGGCTGAGATTACAGATAACACCAACGAACTCCACACCAACTATCTTGCTTTTTTAAAACTCAGCAAATCAATCATTTTCTTTCACTGAAAACTAAGTTTCGCTAAGAAGTAAGTTTTAACTAAACCACATTTGAAATTTATGTCTTAGAATGAATGTGCCTTCAGAATGAATGTGCAAAAAAATGATAGCTACTTTTGTGGGTTGCCAGGTGATTCATAATAATAAAATTAACTTTTTTAAGTGCGATTTTTCTTTTGGATGATCCAAGTGAATACACAAAAGTATAGAACATCATCTCTCCAAAGGCGACAACATTTGTAGAAAATATTGCCTGGAACAATGAAAGGTCTCTCAGGAAATTTTTGCTATATTTCATTAATATTCTCTTTATTAATGAAGTTTTACAATAAAAATTACAGTAACCTCTATCTAAATAAAGCTACGTCTTCTCATTTTATGTGAGCTGATCATTTAAAATGAATTTAAACATTTTTCATTGAAAGAAGGCTTACTTAATAATTAAAGAAATAAAGAAAAATGGATAAATAAATGACTTAAGTGATAAACGCAGAATTAATTATTTTTCCGTATAAAATCTCAGAAGTCTGGAAGTAGAAGGTATTTAACTACTGTTTAACATTAACTGTTAATGGTTCAAGCCTATTTACAAATATCTGAAGAATTAAGTGTTATATTTCTGTATTTTTTGCGGGATATGCTTTAAAAATTGCATAAACTTTTGTTGTCTTTCTTCTATTAATTTTTAGTGCAGGTTGGTAAATTATTATCCCAAAAAGCTTAAGAGTTTTCTGCCCTGATTTGGATATTTTCTGAAAACTTTTTGAAGAAAAACAGACTCATATTGACGTTATACGAAGGAAGAGAAAAACCACGAAATTTCATGGAGATAACCTGTTCGGTGTGGAGTGCTGCAACAACCACGACAGGGTCAAGCTGTCAGCTTTTACTGGTCTTACCTGCTCATGTAAGAGATGAAAGTAGAGTTTGTAAGAGAATATTGGAAGTTAGATGTTACAAGCGTTTTTTTAAACTGTGGGTTGCGATCCCCAACACGGTCGGAAAGCGAAAATTTAATTCTGATAACGAGAATTAAAAAAAATTACATTACTGAGACTTTTAAAGAAATTGCATTAATTGTCATAACTTTAAAGAAATTACATTAATTGTCATTGATGAGATTAATTACCTGTCATATAAAGACCAAAAGGAATTTGTTCAGCTATCGAGTGATTCAACCTTAAACCTTGAGTTTCCACAAAAGTCCTAGACTGAACTCTTGCTCGGAGTTAGAATGAATTTGCCAGAGTTTCTGAAATAGCATTAGATATCCTGCCATTCAGCATCACATGTTTAGTAAGTAAAGTGACTTTTTAGCTTTAATGCTAACTGAATCCATATGCCGTTGAACACTGAAACACGTTGAAGGTACTTTACATCCAAAAGTTTCAAATACTCCACGAAGTGTATTCTACGCAGCAAAAAACAAGCAAACCTCATAAAAACATGATTTTCTTTCATAAGCTTTTTGTTACCTCGAAACAAACCATATAACTACTTCTTTTGATACGCATATTGTTTACCAAAAAAATTATTTGTGGGAAAATATTTATTTTTATATTTTGATTCTATATTTAACATCTGGGGTCGCGAAAAAATATCGGTGATAAATAGGGTTTATGAATGAAAAACGTTTAAGAAGCACTGAGACCATGACCTATTCAGTTCGTTATCAAACTGTACTTTAACCTACGCAGGTTTACAGTAAGGCTGCTAGAAGGCTAAATAGTTCATGATCAAGCGGACACAGATGAAAAGATCTTCTGTGTCTTATCGAGTTAAGTGACAGATTTATTTTGCGAGTTATTTCGCGAAATTGTAAGCTATTTTGGTAAACTATCAAAACATGAAATGCATCTTTCAAAATGAGAGATATAGTTTGTTAATTATTGCAGAAATATGGACTTTCAGAATATGAAAGCTAACTTTTAAACTCCTCTTTTGTTTTCCAATCTCTCTTATTTATCATTAGCTTTTATTATGTGATAGTTTAGTGAGGAATAATATATACAATAGGAACGAAGATGTAATAGAATATGTTATTGAAGTATGGAATTAACAGCATATCTTTAGCTTAGATATACCGTGTATTGTTAGCGTTAAAGTTACAGAAGGATCTCATAAATATCCTGTAGGAGGCTATGATACCAATAATTTAGCCACAGTACACCACTGTGAAAGCAGGTGCTCGTTTATGCTTTTAGAAATTTTTGCCCTACCATTGGAGGTCATTCACTAGATGTCAGGTCATATCCGAGGACTTCAGTTTATAAAAGTAAGGTCACATCGCTTACAGAGTATTTTTTATCGCCATGAAATTAAAATGTCTTGGCTTTTTTCAGTTAAAACGTAACAGTCTTTTATCTAACTCATGCATAATTTCACTATCACTTCTAGCTACGGGAAACTGTAGCAAGCAAACTGAAATCCTTAGTTAACACAGGATTCAGCCTAACCCGAATCTTGTTCTCATAAACAAAGACCATAATTAATGCTAAATAGCAAGGAAGTTCATGCGCACAAAACCGGCTGTAGCTCTGTCTTAAGAGCCAAATTCAACAGGAGAAGTTGATCACTAGTAAACAATTAACAATAATTGCTAATGCATGCTAACTAAATTATTCATACTCGTGCTTTCATAGTTCATATTATATGCGTTCTGTTGAAAGCCGACGGAAGGTAATAAAAAGATAGAAAGGAATAGCTAAAAATATCTGGTTAATTTAAATAACCTTAAAACTGTACATGGTGAGATGCTGCTGTACTCATTACATACTAAAATCAGATTAACTGATGTCACCATTTTTATTAATGGTGCTACTTCTCTAGCTTCTCTGAGTGCATAGAGACCCGATGCATTTATAGCTAAGACAATAACTTTATCGCAAAGTGAATTTCTGCAATTTAATCTCGCGAATTTTAGGCAAATTTTAAGAGTTTGCGGATATCATTTTTTCCCGCTAATGTCGAATAAATTTGCTGGTAATTCCGAATTTTTTCTACCATTTCATTAATTTAAAATACACTGGGTGCATAAATGCGACTGCAGCCTTTTTCGATTAAATAAAAGACATACCCTGTACCCTGTTTGTTTTCAAAATGAAAAAATTGCTGAAAATGTTTCCAACCCGAAGCTATAACGTTCGCCCATCTATCGGGAAAAAAAACAAATTTTCTGAAAAAAACAAGCCTTTTTATTTTTAAACAATCCGGTTATCAAGCCAATTTTAGATATACTTTTAAGAACTGAAAGGCCGCTGTACGCAGTTCGAAACAAAAGGTAATCTTAAGGAGTTGAATATGACGGTTAAGGCAACATAACCCAATGCAGTGCTTCTTGAGTTCCTTGAATTGTCTTGCGCCATGTCGGAAAGCATGATCATATTGGGAGATAATTTTTTCTTTTCTTTCAGCATATTCTAATCTTTTTCACTTCAATGCTTCATTCAAACTGTTTAACAGTTCTTTGTGACTTTCAGAGTTGATTGCCTGACTTGATTGCAACAGCTGTTTAGTGGTTTTTTATGCTCTTTCTCACCTGTATCAAAATCATTACTTTTAAAACATCGAAACCTCTCTTTGTAAGTTGTGTCCAGCGGAGAATATTCCTCACAGATTTGAAGCATCAATCGGTACGTTACTGCTGCAGGTTTTTTTTTTTTTTTTT
>KK119706.1:816692-840029 GCA_000611955.2 Stegodyphus mimosarum
TTTTTTTTTTTTTTTTTTTGCAATAAAACAATAAAGTAAAACGTCCTGGCAAATGCTTTTTTTTCTCTCAGAACTCGACAATTTTAATGAAGCAAACATAATTATTGTTTACATCTTAAACAAATATCACACACATATTAAAGGTTGCCATTAAACCTATCAAATGCAAATGTACTCAGATTCAATTGCTTATAAGCAGTTGTATTAATGACATCTATTGGAAAAAGGCGAGATCACATTTATGCATCTGATATGTAATTAATAATTCTTATAATTAAATAATTTTTACTCTACTATTTATTAAAATTTCCGGACTCCACTAGTGGCCGAGTGATTAAGAATTCTGAATACTGGTAGTTCGATCTGCACTGGGATCGGTCCCAGGAGACGTGGTTTGGCTGCATGGTTGGTTCTCTCTATGTGTAACAGGAATAAGAGCCACTTCCCCTCAGTAATTCCTCCACGAAGGCATCCCTGCTCTCAGATAGATAGCCCTCGTGACTTTGCCATATTCAAATAACCTAACCTTCGTTAAAATTTCCCTCAAAATAGGTTTCAAAATAACCGTGTTCTTCCGTTTCATAGGAATTCCGACACATAATATCGGTGCTGAATAAGTCTTTAGAAAAAATACTGCTTAACTAAAAGGGCATCGTTCATAAGGCGGGTGACTATTAGGAATACGGAAAATTGATCTAACATCTTACATTACTTGGAAAAATTTATGACGAAACTCAACCGTGTACAAGACAGGGAAGAGCTGGATGCCTTTCATGACAGGGCTCACTAGCGGCCGAGCGGTAAAAGCCGCCGAACACTGGTAGCTCGGTCTGGGGTTCGAATCCCGGCGAAAGGGCTGGCTGCGGGCTGCATGGACGTTTTCGTGGCTTTCTTCACGTGTAATGTGTACCCCAGCTAGTTTCCCTTAGAAAATCCTCCACGAAGGTATTCCTCTTCTTAGGCAGATAGCACTAGTATTCTTTGCAGTAATTTAATAAACCAAACTTTCCATGACATGCGAAAGTGGAAAACCATTCTGCAAATTTGCAATTAAGCATATCCCACAAAAACTCCAGTAACCCATAAAAGCAAGAAGCATAGCAAAGTAACCCATAAAAGCAAGAAGCACCCCATCTTGCGATTGAAGGCACCTCATCCGCGGCGTCATCGTGAGAGTGATATATTTCAACTATGATCTTACGTGGTGAAGAGTTCGAGGTCTCGGAAGGAACGCAGAGACCTGCAGGCTCTGTCGTATTCGATTACTTAGAAATTTTTAGACGCTCTTAACGCCTCATATAACGACGTATGTCTGTTAATTTTAATGTATATTAGTTTACATTAAAACGTGTTTTGAGCAAAAGATGTACTGACCATCTGGATTGATGTTCCTTGAAGGATTAGATTAAACATGAAGATCGCCAAAGGGCGTTCTCAAAGAATCCACAGAAACCAGTTAGGCAAATTTTATGTTTTTTAACTTTTGATTTAATTTTGAAATACCTCAACCACATCTTGTTGGTCTCCTAAAACTGCAAGCAGAAATAAGCAGAGTAAAGGCATTGTGCCGTAAAGCTAAAGCAACTAAGCCTCAGGCGAGAAAAGATGAATGTCTGTATCAAAGATAAAGGTGCATATTAAAACAGAATCAAACATGCCAAGCTAATCATACGGACTAGCACAGAAAACAGCATGCAATAAAGTCTTCCGACCCATTACTCTTAACAGCACCAGCCAACTCCATAATTATGATAAACACAGAAATTGTCAGTGACAAAATTAAGGCAGTATTCTGTGACGACAGCTCTGAAGACCACACAGAGGAGCAACGAGAGGCGAGGAGATTCTATAATACTATATATAGAACTACAACAAGGGGAGAGGAACCTCTGCACACAAAAGCGGAATTTGTCATTATTAGTAGTAAACTTGTCGCCAATAAAGTGCTACGTCCGGATGTCATAGATAACATTTTCATACGGATAATAAACAGGGACTTACCAGAGCTTATGCGGGCTCTTATTATAACCTGCAAGAAACTTCAATACTTTCCGAAAACGATGAAGTATGCAGAAGTTGTTTTAGGTAGAACAGGATGAGCACTAAGGGATCCTACATCCTACAGACCAGAATGTCTCTTACCTGCCCTGGGCAGGGTGCTAGACTGAATAATGGTGGCCATACTTAACTACTTCTTGAAGAAGACTAAAGCTCTCAATACAAAGTGATATGGATTCCGCACAGGCAACTCTATGGAGCATTCCATTAAAGACATTCTGAAAACAATCAACCATAAAAGAGAGCAAGGCTTGCATACACAGGCAGTAACCACTGACATAAAGAAAGTATTTGACTCACTTTGCTGGCCAGATGTCATTACAATACTAAACCAAGTCGAAGGGTATAAGTCACTTCGGATAGTGGAAATTTAAAAATGTCATCAGAGTATGTCCGCAGGACTTGTGCCTGAGACCAACCGTTTGGAATATTGTGGGAAACACAGTATTTCAATACTTTCACAATATGGAGTTGGCACGTTTAATGGCGTATGCAGACAATTTCATGTTGGTGGTGGCGATCTAGAGTCTAAAGCCCCGTACTGATGGGACTTGTTTGTACAATGGACCCGAGTACGTAAACTTTGTGCCTCGCTACAAAAAACAAAAGCCTCACTAATTGGCTACAAAAGACAACTAATAAAGCACTAGCGTAAAACTGCCTGGATTGCCTGTTAATTGTATCCATCAACTAGTATGCCTTTTAATTACAATTCACAATAGGCTCTCCTGGCTTCCGCGTGTAAAGAAACATACAGAAAGAATTATTGTATTAAACAATCATGTGAAATGTACAGCATCATTGAGATGTAGAATTTGATCAAGATTACTAAAGACTGGTGCAAAACGATAACGGGAAAAACTGTAACAGAGCAAAAGCTAGGGGAAGCAGTATCACTTTCCATATGAGACGATCCCTACTGTCCGTACAAAGGCTGCCGCAAATAAGCAGAGCCTACACAACGGCATTGACGCTGGCATTGAAGCAACTCGCAGAAGTCCTTCTTCTAGACATAGTTTGAAAACGAAATGCAACCATAACCAGAGTAGTCAGATTGGAAAAAAAAAAAAACTTTGAAGCCACACCTACCATTACAGTAATTTCGAAGAACAAAGCATTCACAAGTCTTCCCATCCAACCAAATTTAATTTGTGCGATACAATATATCTCAGTGAGGTACCTGTTTGTACAATAGATATACGAGTACATTTATACACAGATGGTTATAAAACGGAGAAAGGCACAGGCCGCATGGAAAATAACATTTTGTCGCATGGAAAATAACACAGTAACCTATAAATAGGCCAAGAAGTTCAAAAACTATAACTCAATATTTCAAGCTGAGCGCTGAACTCAGTTTTCAGCGCAGCAATTAGATTTTCTGTAGACTTCAGAATCAGTAAACTATCATTTACAGTGATTCTGCATGTAGTCTGGAGGCAATTCCACATCAAAGTAGTAGGAGTCATCTAGTCAACAAAGTATAATACCAGCTTACAGCGCTCTCTACTCCCAAAGACCGTTGTTAAAAAAGGTTTTAGTGCATAAAGGAATTATAGGGAATGAGGCTATTGACACTCTAGCAAAAGAGGCAGCAAAAAACCTACAGTTGCATGAGCAAACTACCAACATTCTTAGTTCGTTTGTTAAAAGAGAACGTTTAACAAACTAATTCTACAATCGCAAAAAGATGGAATGACGTAGAAGTAGGTAGGGGAAAATTTCGTCTTCTTCCTAAGTAGATATAGAATTCAAGTCACATTGATCTAGTCTCACTCCGCTGCTAACGGGACGTGGACCCTACCTTGCTTATCTCCACAGATTCTCTACTCTGTGGAGAAAAGGGCAATGTTGGTCACCACCTCATTCAACATCTCAGTACTAGCCAATGTATCTTAAAAAGCCAGTATCTTAAAAAGCCAATGGACTGAGCCTGGCGAATGTGGGTAATTAACACACTCAAAAACAGGGCTGTATTGCAAAAAATCAGTGACATACCGAGGTCACCTGTATATCTTAATCAGCATTTTTGTATTACCTTGCTATAATTTACAAATCTGCATAAAGATATTTCGTACATATACGATATAGCACGAATTAGTACCAGAATTTTGTAACAAAAAAGTTTTAAATGTAATTGCAAAGTTATTTAATTACTACATGCCAACACACCAGTAATGTAACAATAATTGACCTTGTCTCCCACTGCACTTTATCCTTCTGGAAGAAATTGTGTATTTTAGCCAGTGAAAAATCTCCGGCGGGGTAGTACAATTCCGTTTGGTTTACCACTGTAACCAGAAGCCATCTCAGCGGTGCACAACGAATACCTTTCCTTCGCATCTAAGCTTTATTTTTCGCCCATCGGTACAGAAAGACTTAGCGTGTGCAAAGCAAGACACCTGTCTTCTTTGTATGTCTGTCTAACCCTCTTAAACACAAACTTCCCTACTAAAGCCTCGTGCAATAGCATAGTCAATGGAGTTATACAAGTCACAGAGGACACTAAAGCTGAATTATTCACCTTTATAGATTATGTGAATGCAAAATTAGCCAAGATGAAAAGCATCCAAGCTAACCCAAATGCTAACCCCACACCGCAAGCGATAGACAAATTAATTGTCACTTTAGAAGCAGAAAAAACCACTGACACTTCATCACAGCCAGATTATAATAAAAGTGAATGGAAAAAACCAAAAAAAGGTCCACAAGAGACATTACAGCAGCGATAGTAACGAATCGAACACCTCTCTCAAAAACAAATGTGCTGCTCTCTCAGACAGCGATGATATGGAAACCGACAACGAAAACATCATAAGCATTCAAAAAGATCAATTTGTGAAACCTAAAAAATACGCCAACCGAATACTACCCATAATTATTTCGGACATAACTAGGTGAATCTTGGGATTATGGTAATTTGGCGCTTTTTTGGCGGAAATTTGGCGACCAACCCTCCTACAGCAACCTGCGATTTTTTTTTGGACGTCATTTTGTTTTTAGGAAGTAAAGGCACGTTTTTTTTTTTTTTACCCAACATTTTTTGCAACAATCTGCTAGCCGAATTACGCTCACGCTAGAATTTTTATGAAACAAACTCGAACTTAATCATTACGAAGATAAGGTGGGAAATTGTTCCTAAGTGCTTATTAGCTAAAATCATGATCGGAATTTTCGGGAAAGTAGTGGAACAAACGTGCACAGAAATCTGTTATTACAGGGCAAATTTATATATGAAACATGTAAATAATTTTTCTCATAAATTAGGAAAATTTGCACGAAAATGCAGGAAAATTTTGTGAATCTTTGAAATCGGTAAAAAGGACATATATGAAATTACCTGATCGCTAAAAAGTATGTATACTATGCAAACTTTTTTATGTTCAGCTTGCATGTACCCTTTCCAAGGATGAACATTTGCACGCATAAAATAAATAAAACATGCAAGAAATTACATTAATTCTCTTTTCCCTCTATATTATCCATTATAAAAGTCACCTGCGAATTTATAAGGCAAACATTACAAATAGTTGCAACTACTTAGTGTCAAATATATAACTTATTTCCATGCAGGTTTACTTGTACTGAAACGGATTGCAAAATGCTACAAACAAATAATGCACAAAATGACTATCATTTAATTAAAATATAAATAAATTAAAAAACACTAATTAAAACATAAATAAATTAAAAAACACTGCTATCATAATGCTTAGGAGTAGCACTTTTTATAGCACCCCATGTGTCCTCAATCGTATTCGTATGTGCGCCTGTTTGAGGATCTTTGAAATGATACTTATGGTTAACAGCAAGATGCTGAAAACCTTCATCCTCCAAACAGACATATGAATTCCAGCAATCAGATATTATTATCGTGCCAGGTAGAATATACTGCTTAATGAAACTTAATAAGCAGTCTTTACTTCTATCTGGCACAACGTTAAAAAACACTTATTACTTCCTCTTTCAATCCCACCAAACACCCATTTTCCATCCACTCGCCTACCTCTCTGAAACTTGCGTTTGACAAACTAACTTTCGTCAATTTCAACAATGACATCCATACCACCAAGCATACCCATATCATTCTCGCAAAATTCCACGCACACTTCTCTAAGAAACGTCGCCCACCAGCGGCCGAGCGGTAAAGACGCTGAACACTGGTAGTTCGGTCCGAGGTTCGAATCCCGCGAACGGGCTGGCTGCATGGGCGTTTTCGTGGTTTTCCCCATGTGTAACGTGTATACGAGCCAGTTTCCCTTAGAAAGTCCTCCACGAAGGCATCCCTCCCTTTAGGCAGATAGCCCTCGTGTGCTTTGCCATAATTGAATAACCTAACCTAACCTAACCTCTCTACAGAAACAGTTCCAATCGGCTGAAATACTACTGTTAATTTCTAAATCGGAAATACAGTAGTCAGCTGGTAGTCGATTGACCCAGTAGTAAGAAATTAATAAAATTTCACCCATACTCAAACGACTTTCAGCAAACCAGGTACCCTTCCTTACACTCCGTTTCATAAAATTTCCATTTTCACCAGATTTTCTGCACCGCCATCCAAACTTATCTGTAGTATCCTTCCTTTCACACAATCTCATTTCATTCCCCCATGTTGGACATTCATACTTATCTGCAATTAATCCTACACTCATACACCATTCAAGCAACTCTTTTGGATGATCACATAAATGCAATAAAAATTTGGAATTTACTTTAGAGAGGGTCATGGGATCCAAATATTAAGCAACACTGTTTCACACAAGATAAAAGATGGAATGAAGCTGAACATACAAAATGGTATGAAGTACTCCAGATATTTTTGCAAATTTCCCCCCTTTTTGGATTAAAGAACTGCGATTCGTCCATAAATGTGACATGGCATGTCTCATGATCTCTGATTTGTCTGTGACAAAATAATCTGTGATTGGAACTGTGTACTTCTCAGATTATTGCTAAAGTCCTAGCTAGTAACCTTTATCGCCTTACCAAAATGTCGCCAAAAGTCGCCAAACTACCTGTTACCATATTCCAAAGATTAGCCCATAACTAATTGGAAAACATTAAGAGAAGACTTTAAGAAAATTTTCACAGAAAAATTCGAAGCCATATTTAAAGGTGGGGATGCCCACATTAAAGTTTCCAACACTGATGACTATAGAAATATCACACGCTTCCTCAACGACAAACAAATGCCTTACCACACTTTCCCACTCCCCGTGCAGATCGTAATCAAAAAATTACCAGATTTTATGAAGCCGGATGACATTAAAGAAGAATTACAAAATCTAGAAATCCCAGTCTTTGCTGTAAAGCAGATCAACCGTAGAAGAGGAAATGAAGTTATCAAACTTCCGCTATTTCTTGCCGAAATAGAACGCAGTACCAAGGGTAAAGAAAAAGAAATATTCCAAATTACTCATATTTTAGATGCCGCAGTCGAAATCGACACTTTCAAACCTATGCCAGGGCCGAAACAGTGCCATAATTGCCAAAGATATGGCCACAGCACTCAATATTGTAAGCATAGACCCAGATGCCTCAAATGCCGGCAAGTGCTGTCTTTGTGGGGGCCAGCATATTAGCTCATATAGGGGCTGTGAAAAGTACCCTCCCAACATTCAACAAAAAATAGCTGCCCGAAAATGACAGGAAAATCCCAAAAATCTTGAAGAAAACAAAGTACCAGAAAATAATGAAGATAATTTCCCATCCCTCCCAAAAAAGGAGGCCCCAAAAAATGCTAATGCATATGCGCAAGCGGCAACCAATGGAAAACCGCGGCCAACAGAAAACGCCTAGCCCACCAATGACTCCACCAACGAGAAACCCAGCTTTATGCAGCGGCTCAAAGATGCTCTAGAAACAGCGAAAACCATCGTTACCAAATTTAAAAACGTAAAAACAATATTCGAAAAATTTGAAATCGCCCTAGAAGCTTTCGATATAATATCTAACCTCGACTATGAATTTTAGGCCACACTTAAGGAGCAAACATTACCACACTACTGCACCCAGCAGACTAAATATCGCATTTTTTAATGCAAATGGAGTAAAAAATAAGAACACTGAAATTTTCGATTTTCTCACTCAGCATGATATAGACGTATTTCTCATAAAAGAAACGCACTTGCGTTCTGATGACAAATTCAAGTTACACTGATATAAAACTTACAGAACAGATCTCACTAACAACAGAGGCGGAGGAACGATGATATTAGTTCAAAATTACCTGCAAATTGCTAGTTATGACATTCAAGGCCCCACTGCAATAGAATACACTGCAATAATTGCTCACTCAAGAACAAATGACCCTCACATCTTCATCGCTGCATACAACCCCCCAAGAAATAGTATTACTACAGTAGATCTGCAAAATCTCACGACGCATAACCACCCAAACAATAATTGCCGGAGATTTTAACTCCAAACACGCATCATGGAACTCTCGGCTCACAAATGCCAATGGAAACACGCTTTATAACTTTGCTATACAAAATAATGTTCAAGTGTACGGCCTTATGAATCCTACGCGCTACCATCACAACGGCTCAGCAGACGTCCTCGACATATTAATCACTAGTAATATTTTACAGACGCCCTTTCTTGAAGTAAAAAATCAACTCACATCAGATCATCTCCCAGTAAAATTCATCTTAAAAGACTTCGAGCACGAACAACCCCTACAAACTACAATAGACTGGAGTAGATTCAAGAATTACTTCGAAAACTACCGGCACATCCGGCTCTTGCCGATATCGCTAACATCGAAGAACAGATTACAAAAATCAATAGAAAAATCAGCCTATCACTGGATAAACCCACCCGTATTATTGAAAATGCGCAATTTTCTCTCCCAAGGCATATTAAGGATAAAATCATAGACAAAAATTGCACAGCAAAGCTTTGGAGGCGTACCGCAGATCCTAGAATAAGAACTACATTAAATCGCAAAAACCGACAAATCAAACATCTCCTCATGGCATACAGAAGCGAGAAGTGGGATAACCTCTTAGATTCAATGGATTCAACCCTAATTCAGTCTGGAGAATAGCGAAGTCCCTCCGCAGCAACAATTATCAAAATACTGGACCTCTCGACATCCCCAACGGACCAATTTACTCAGAAGCAGACATAGCAGAGACACTAGCAAATCATCTAGAAAATACTTTCACTCCTAATAATTACTCGAACAAAGACACGGAAGAAGAAGTTAAGAATTTTATACAGCAATTTAAAAATAGCACTGGTTATGAACACCTCACCCCCACCTCTTCCATGGAAATAGGAAAAATTATCAAAAAACTCAAACCACGGAAAGCTCCAGGCTATGATGGAATATCCAACAGAATTATTAAAAATTTGCCTAAAAACTACATCGTACTACTCATCAACATTATCAATGCAAGCCTTCGACTAAATTATTTCCCACAGCAATGGAAACACGCTCGTATCATTACGTTCGTGAAACCAGGAAAGAACCCAAGAAATGTCAACTTATACCGGCCCATTAGCCTATTACCAAGCTTAGGCAAGGTATACGAGAGGATTATACAGCAAAGATTACTTCAGTATCTCGAAAATAATAGAATTATAAAACCTGATCAACACGGCTTTCGACCCGGGCATAACACACTCCACCAGTTACTAAATGTTACGGAATACATCGCTGATGCTTTCAATAAGAAAACTGCAGTTGCTGGATGTTTTTTAGACATTGAAAAAACATTTGACAAGGTGTGGCATGAGGGTTTACTCTTTAAGCTGCACTTGCAAATTTCCACACCAACTTCATTAAACTAATGCAGAGCTACTTAAAAAATAGAACCTTCCAGATAAAAATCAATAACACACTTTCCACCAGAAAAAGAATCACCAGTGGTGTACCCCAAGGAAGCGTATTAGCTCCTTATTTTTTCAACATTTTTATCAATGATATTCCGACGCCACCAACAGCAAGAATTTTTCAGTATGCGGACGATACTGCGATTTTGGCAAAGTCGATGAAACCCCAGTTCGCCATAGATAAACTAAAGGAAGCAGTTAACATCGTCTCCCATTATTTCAAAATATGGAAAATGAAAATTAATCCCACTAAAAGCAACATAGTACTCTTTAGAAGATATAAGAAATTCTCACCAGTGCAAATTGATATTCAAATAGATAATCAAGCACTCCCAATTACAAATAGTGTTAAGTACTTAGGTGTGCATTTTGATACGCAGCTCTTATTTAAAGAACAGGCCAATTATGCGCTACAGAAAGCAAATGCTGCAAAGAATGCGTTACGACCACTTATCGGAAGAAAAGCTAAACAAAATCTCAAAATTAAAAGAAGAATCTACATCTGTCTTATTAGACCAGTACTCCTCTAGGCCATTCCAATTTGGGCCACGGTTGGAAAAACACAGCGAAAGAAATTACAAATCTTTCAAAATAAACTACTCAGAGAAATTACAAATGCTACAATAGTTCATCAGAAACGAGCACATTCATAAAGAACTGGATATAACAGACCAAATATTAATCACAAGTCGCAACTTCTTCAAGAACGTAGAAAATTCAAGCTATGAACACTTACGAGATCTCATCAATTATGATCCCACCATCGAGCATGCGGTAAAACGCCCTAGAACTATTTTCCATAATGCCAGATGGTAGCATTTATCTTAGAGACTTTCTACAAAGATAAAGACTTTATTTAGTGTGTTTCAAACGTGTAAATAGTGTACATAATTTTCGTATTTTTCAACTTTATTATTTTCAACTTTATTTCGTATATTTTACTTACCAGAGGCTTTGTGTATCTGCATTTACCTTGACAAAGCTTCAATACTATGAATCTATCAACGTCAGTACAGTAGTACTAGAACTATTTCGCCTTTTAAAGGCGGTGGCGGATTCCGCCTTACAACTTTTGAAACCAAAGCCTTAAAGACAAATAAAATCTAATGCAGCGGTAAAAGCAAAATCTTGCTATACGCCGCTTTAGCAGATAGAGATACCGATACCGAACTGAAGGCTCGTAGTTTAGTGAAGTCACAAACTGTTGGCCTTCTCGATGGGGTGCAAAAGATCACCCCTAAACCAAGGCCATCTAGATGGCATTATGAAGTTAGGGGAATTTCGTCCTTGGTCGTGAGAAGGCGCGTTTAATTTTGATATTTTTTTCGATTTCCATTATGCCTTTAAAGTGCTGTGTGCCGTTATGCCGAGGAAATTATTGTGACTGTCCTAGAGTGTCAGTATATAGATTTCTTAAGCGACAAGATGTATTACATAGATGGTTAAAATCGATACCGCGAGAAAATTTTACCATTTCGAAGTATTCTTGGGTAAATTAAGCCTAACTTTAAATTTAAATTTATTAAGGTATTTGCTTCTGTATTTAAAAGAATGGATACGTTAATATTAAGGAAATTTGAAATTTAAATTTATTAAGGTATTTGCTTCTGTATTTAAAAGAATGGATACGTTAATATTAAGGAATTTCATTTCTATAGTATACATTATGTATAATATTGTGTAATCACGTATCAGTTAGTATAATTATGTATCGAATTGTATGGCTAATAATTATGTATCGAATTGTATGCTAAATATTCACTTACTTTTTAAAATCTCCAAATTTTTACTTTTTGATTAATTTTATAACTTGGAACTTTTAACTTCATGCGTATATGGCAGAAAATGAAATTATTTCACATAATATTTAATATATTTTGGTATTAAAAGTTTTTCTAAAGAAACTGTGAAGGCAATAAATATGCTTATGGTTTTTTAAATTGTAATATAAGGTACACAGTTCTGCGTAAAATAAGAAATAATTTAAATTGCTAATGCATGAAAATTCAAATGTTATTAAAACTTATGTCACTAAGGATCCTTTTCTCCTCCCCCTCCCGAGTGGGAGGCAGACACATATGCTTGCTATTACCTGTTTTGTTAAAATATAAATTGCATTACTAGAAATCCTACTTTTATTACTTTAAAATCATGGTGAAATTACCATAAGTAAAGCAAGAGGTGGATGGTGACGTAGAGGAAACGAAAATAACTGGATTCAAAGTTGTTGTAAACGAGCAAGACATTTATAAATATTAAAGATAGTCTTAGTCCACTGACGTATATAGCTGGTTATTGTGTGCATTCTGTGATGAAAAAATTAAATTGTGCGTATTGTAAAGGTAATTTATTATTATCAAACGAATTTCATTATAAAGGAGCATATGAGCTGATAAAAAATTTAGACTGTTGAGGATTGAAGCATCCACGTGATGAAGTTATCCCTATCATTATTTATAACTACATTATTATATCCAAGCTAATATCTTTTGAAAATGAATCTATTTTTTGAAGTGTAAAAATCATAGGGCTATAGCAAATTAGTTTACTACAAAGCGATTATGTGGCGATTAAAAGTATTTGCCATTTGAGACATGTGAAAATGAACACTCGTCCTACAGACTTCTTAAGCTTCTTGTGTATGTGGCTACAAACATCTTCCTTAAGAATTACTGTAAAAAAATAAATGACTCATTGTCCAAACAAGGTGGAAAGAAAAGAAAAATTCAAACTTTTAATGATGAAAAAAGATTACTTTAAATTTTATTTTGAAAAACTTCATTTTTGTTCGTGGCATACAAGTTTAATTACATAGATACAGATGCCAGTCAGATCACAAAACTTTACTGAAAAATTTTTATTTAATGTTAATTTACATGAAAAAAATCTACAATTGAATGTAATAAGAATACGAATATTTTGAGAATGTTATTAAAATACTTGGTAAATTGACAGCAGAGGAAAATTATTTAAAAATTGTGAATTTCATTACGGGAGGAGGGAGGGGTGGAGTGTTAATGCAAGGGACATCCGGTATCCTATTATGTCATAGCACTTTTCCTGACATAATTAGGCTCTGCCACGTACATTCTGGTAACGAGGATTGGAAACTTCGGATAACACCTTGCTATTTACTAAAAATAAGAAAGAATTGTAATTCAACTTGTGTATATATGTGTATATAGAATTAGTTTCTTTAATGGAAGCTTTTGTGCTTATGAATCTACCCTGCTAAAATTTAAAAGTTTTTAATATCCTTAAAAATATTTCCATACATCCTTCCTATATATTTTTATGCAGTTAAGTGACTTGAATATTATTAGTATGGAAGGAGATCCCAACATTTCCTTACTGTTACTTATCAAAAGTCAACCAGTACTTTAGAGCATTATTTTAACTGTAAACATACAATAGAAGACCATACAAAAATTAATAATATATAATATATTTTGTACATATGAATATGTTTCCAATATTACATCCGCGAATGAATTGAAAACATATATTTTCATCTCTCTCTGTGTATATATATATTTACATATATAAAGTAAAAAAAAAGAAAAAGAATATGTATCTACATCATTAGAAAATACCTGTTAGTAAAGCTTTAAAAACATATATACTTTAAAGGCAGATAGTAGGTGAATAACGGCGATTGTCAGCCGCCAATTTGTGACGTCACGATCTCGTAGTTGGGCTTGTATTTAAGAAGGTGTTGACACAGCACAACCTAACTTAAGCTACTAGAGTCTATCTTTTGAAGTTAATTTCAATAAAATTCTTTACGCTTTATTTTAGTTACCTGATGTATATTCTCTGAAATGCAAACTGTTAATATTACATCTTTGTAACATTTCTTTTTTTTTTGAAGTTGCTAGTAACTTTATTCTAATTTAAGTGAAGTTGTCACCAAAGATTAGTGTGACATTCGATTAGACTTTTAATTCTAAATTGTGTCTTTATTTGGAGGTATAAGTACATGCACTGTGGTCTGAATGTTGTTCCAGGATTATAGAGTCAGGCATTTGAAATTAAGAAACTTTACGCAGGAGGAAATCATATTAAAAAAACTAGTTTCTGAAAATTTAAAGGAATATAAAAATCACATGGAAATTAGGAATAACGAAGTAACAGAAGAAATCCTCCCATCATCAAATAAAGAGAGTGAGTGTGAAAATTAATCAGATAACACATTTGTAAATGAATTGCCAAATATTTACTCAAAATAGTAAATACTAAAAAAAGCTAAGCCTCTATCAGTTATCATAGGATTATAAAATGGTAAAATTCTGACGTAATGCGAGCCGAAAAAATCCAAAATGTTGCTTGCTATGCGTTCAAAAATCGATTTACGGCGGTGAAAAATTTACAGCGCTTTTAAAATTGGAAGAAGCCTTCAAGATTGCCGTCTGTATTTGAACCCATAGGCAGCGCTTTAACTACTGGTGAGCTTGCAAATTTGGGGCATGTTCGACTCAGTTTACTCGAACAACGGATGACAATCATTGATCGATGAACAACAGTTCGAATCGAAGATGACAGCTTGTGTAAAACATATTACTGCGTAATCATTTTTTATCTGGTTTTCTTTGTCAATCCGTAATCAATGCATTCAATCCTATGTAGTCAACCTATTTGTCACGTAAAGTGGTACTGTTTATATCACGTTATAATGAAAAATCTGTCCACAATAAGACAGTATTTTCGAGCCATTCAAAGTTCACAGTCCACCAAATGTAAAGAGTATTCAAGCACTCAAATTAACAATATTCAAAAGTGTATTTTGAAAGTTTTGAAGGTCACCCAACAGCGCTCTATCTCTAAATTCTTTATTTCTCACGCTTTTTAACTGCTTATCCGTGGAATATTAGCAGTTAAGTTTTTTCACTATTACGCATATTTATGAATAAGCACATTCATATATATATTTTTCAGGTAAACTGAGAGTTCAAGATTGGAAAACATTCTTTGTTACTAAGAGAGTACCAAAGAGAAGGCATGAAATTAATATCCATTTTTCTAGGTTGCAACGAATTTATTTTGTAGGTAGCTCATTTTATTTTCCTTCAAAGTGTCAGCTATTTAGTTACAATCTAAATCAAAGTGGTACATTTTAAACTGTTATTGCTATGGGTTTGTCTCATTATCTGTCTATAGAACTATCTCTTTATTCAGACACAGTAAAAAGTTGATAAGATGCGTTGTGATGGCGATCTAGTGTCAAAAGAGGTAGCACAATAGCTTAGTAGTAAGTGATGTACTATTTTATGAACTTTTTCTTCTGTGTGTATAAAGGATAGATATATATTCTTCACGCAATGGCTCCTTTATATATACGTAAAGAAAGCCGCTGTACAGCTGATTAACCATAACAAATACTCATTTATGAGGCATTAATCTTAAGCAGTTAGGTTTGCCTCTGGACTTCAGAATCAGAATGAGTATGCATAATAAATGCGTTCTTATTCTGTATAGTGCCATTTCCTTTAGATCAATGATTTTAAAATTGTGTTGAACGAAACCTTGGGGTTCTATGCAACTTCTCAAAGTGTTCACAAAGTCTAAATCAAGATTTAGCAAGTATTTTGAATAACGTGGATATCACCAGACCAAACACGTAAAATAGTTAATAAATGTATATATATACGTCTTTCTTATTATTACCTAAAATAATGCGAAACTGATCAGTTTTCACGAGGAAAGTTACAATGAAGTAAAGTAATTTTCCTCTAAAGTGCACGCAACACTGGTACATTGACAATATTTTTTCAACATTCACTTTTCTGAAGATGGCAGCGATAAAAAAAAAAGAGTTGCCAGCTTCCTCAGTTGACAAAATAGGTTTTCTGGGTTCTTCACGTCAGCAAAATTTGAAGACCACTGCTAGGCTTTAGAGAAAAATCACTACATAAATTTATCATTCTTAAATATGAATTGAAATTTACTTCATTTTCAGATTTTCTTCAAATTTTTTCGTTAATTTTCTGATTAAACAAAATGAATATAATTATTTGATACTTACGTTTTATCCCGTCGACCGGCCAAGTAGCGCGATTTAGCGCCAATTATGGATGACTCACTTCTTTTAGAATTCCTCAGTAATGACTGGTGACCTTTGACGAAATCTTCACCAACAGTCGGCAGTCAAAGTTGGCTACAACAGGACCCTGCGGACGGCGATCCTGTCAAAGTTGAGTCAATCGTTCATGTGACAAATCGTTCAAAAGGACTTGACGCCTCTTTATATAATGATTAATCAGTATTCGACCCGCTTTGTTTTTGCTGTTCGTAAAAATGCTTTTATCGATTTCTGCTATTCTATTAGGTTCTCCGAGTTTACTAGAAGTTCTGTTTAGAACGTGTTGAGCACAAACTTCGCTGGTAATATTTCCTATCTGTTATTGTTTTGTTTGCCATACTCAACTGATCATATCGTCTCCATTAATACACACTTTTTTTTAATGATAAGATCCTATAACTTTGAAAATAGACCTCTGCTTTCCGTTCTGTAGAAGGCAGGTTCCACATTTTAATATTTTGTTTTACAAAATGCTTGGAAGAAATACAGGAACAACAGTTAATTTATATCCTTGTTCCTAAAAACAAAAAGATCGAGAATGTCATCGAAAATGAATCTAGCTTATATCAAACGAAAGCACAGACATAACGAGTGTGTTCTTGCGTCACGTTTATCCATAATTGTCGCAAATCGAACTCCGTAGCCACAGTTTTCACTGTCGACGGCATAGTACGTAAGTACCAGTTATTTATATAACATGTCCGTTCTTCAAGATTAAAATTTCATTCGTAGTTCACATAACATCCTTCATTTCATATTTCAGAGATATTCGGTATGATTTAACAATATCCCGCTCAGAGTGGCCGAATAAAAAGCACCATTTTTTTGTACTGAAACGCTGGCCTTCTTCTCGTGAAAAATTTGGACCTAAAGCGGTATCTGGGAATTACAGTGCTGTAGGGGCTAAACCTGATCCTGTTGATTTGCAGCACATAAGGTATGAGCTACTTCTGTACTAATAATATCAGTTGATAAAATCCAGACTTCAAAATCTTATACCGCTGTTTAAATAATATTAATATCTGTTTATACCATGCATCTCAGAAACAAGTATAATCCACTACACTAAAAAAATATTTAAAATTATTATGAAATTGGATTGATGGTAAATAAACTCTTCACAATCTAATTTAATTACCTGTAATTCTTTCTGCATATGCATTACGTTTAAAGCAAAATCCATAGTCGTACATCGACGTTGTCAAAATAATGCCTCGCTGTCGTATTAAAAAATTTAATCGGTATGCGACGAAATAAATTTTAAAAAAGGCACATGTTTTTGTATTTTTTTAAAAATTTGTTCAAAAGTGCAGGGTATATAATGGAGGTAACATAGTATTCTAATTTTTGAACTTAAAAAATAAGATTATTTAAGAGGATAATTATAGTATTAAAATAGGCGTATTTCAGTGAAAAGTAGCTTAATTCTGTGGCATAATTTTTCGGATAATTTCCCTGTAGTAATTTAGGACATCGATGTAATTCATTATTTTTTAAGATTTTATTATTGTACTGTGAATGACTAATTTTTAGAATCGTTAATTACTTTAATTTAACTTCATAATATTATTTAATAATTTAACTTCATAATATGCACATTAGACAGAATTTTAATAAAATGTGATTCGTAATGTTGATAGAATTCTACACGATATGACTTTTATTACGCAACTAAAACATTATGCTCAACATGATCTTCATTTTCTATATCGAAAATAAGATAATTTTTTTCGTTCGGTAAACAGAAAGTTTATTCCCCTCCTTCAATGGGAACCATAAATATGTTTGTTGAAAGTTCTATGTAAAATTTAAGTATAGCTTCCAAATTTCTACTCTGATTTATTTAATTTAAAACAAAGTGTTTGAAATAATTAAGTATAAAAAATATGAGGCTTGAAATTTAATATTACAAATGAGTATTGTTACTGGCGACACATTTTAATAACCCAATATATATTTCAGACATTGATTATAAATCTTATATGTTAATGTACAAGCTAAAAGTCTGCAGGGATTCAAACACAAAACTTCGTTAGCTTCTCCAATGGGGGGGGGGTACAGAAATTAATAGTAAAAGTATATCATAGTTCCCGTGATGTGTGGTTTAACCGTTTTAACTTGAATTTTGGTACGTGTGGACAAGCATTTTATTACTAAAACACGACATTATGCATAGCGGCCATCATTTCATTTCACTTATGGAAATTTATGCTTATTTCACCCCATGAATTAATAATGGAATTTTGGCATCTTGATTAGAATATATATAACATTCATAAATAGACAATAAAATAAATGTTTGCTTTATATCAACTAGTATGCTTTTTAATGCAGAAGTTAAAAATATGGAAACTTTCCTCGAGATTCCTTACACATTAATCTATTAAATTAATTTGAAAGGTTTAGCGTTTCTTTTAAATTATCCTACAGAGTATAATAGTAATAATTTCAGCGGAAACCAAAAATGTGGAAGGAAAAAAGAATTTAAATAAATAAACAGCGTTAAAATATGAAAAGTTGATCACTATGTAATTAAAGTTAATAGGTACATCTAGTTACAGCAAGTAATGAAAGTGAATTATAATTCTAATTTTTTATTGTTTCAGAGAAAATTTCTTACGCGTCCATGTATTCATTCAAGAGATGAATTATTTATCAGTACGGGATGTTCCAGCTTATTCAGTAAGTAAACATTAAATGCAAGTTCATTATTTGAATTAACTTCATGAAGCTTCGTCATAAAGCATCATGAAACTTGCTGCATATATTCTAATCAATCTCTTGTGTATTATATTCTTCAATTACTTGCCGACTGTCAGTTGAAATTCAGTGGAAAATCTAGAATTCGGTTTTTAAACACTTTTCTTTAAGGGTACTCTGATAACGACATATATAACCATGGAATTTCTGAAAATTCTGGAACGCTGATTGATTTTCATAGAATTCTCTAAAGCAAGTTAGAAAAGAGTTGTAGATCCTTTCTATTTCCACTTATCGACATATTTTGCATGATGCATTTGACAAATTTATAAGAAGTTAGCAAAAAGATTGACTGTTTTTTCCCTTACGCAGTCTCTTTTAGCTTACAATGAACCATGCAGACGCTTTATATAAAGCAATTACTATGTCAGAATGTCTTCAAAAACACTCATTATTATACTGGTTAACAGTTTATATTCCGAGTAGTCATTCGATCTGAGAGTAAATGCAATGCTTATTAGCTTCATGAAGGTTTTACCTGAAGAAAGATAAACATCTAAATATTTTAGTAAGAGAAATTAAAAACTTTTTTTACGCAGTGTAAAAACTGAATGCAGTTTTTAAACGTTAAAGATTAATTTTGATGCAGTTTTAAAAGATTAATTAAGTAAATATGAAATGATGTTGTTTTAAATTTCAAAAGTAGCCGAATGTGGCCATAATTTTGCCTTGGTTTCAAATGAAAAGGACTTTCTTCAACAAGGGGAAGTATCTTGCACACGTGCTTTATATATTCTTTGCGCAGCATCTACATTTTTTTAAATGAAATAATAAATAAATAAAATAAAATTTCTTTCGTGTGAGCATAAAATGACCGTATTCCTTTCAAACATACAAATACAAAATTCAGTCACCTGTTATTACGTTCTAGATCATATTCATTAATAACGATTCTATCAGCCTATGGAGTGGTGCTTTTGTGAGGCGTATTTTAATAAGAAATGTTTTATATTTAAGATGAGAAAGGTACAGGTACAAGGGAGCGAGACATCAAAATTTCACCATTGGTAGTACAGGTATAGTCCCTCGCTCTAATTGTGCAATTCTTCACCAATTCTCTTCCCCTTAATTTCCCGAAACTCGAGTTTATCGATAGACAACAAAATTCTTGTATATAAATCCATGTTGCGTCCCATCATCACCTAATTGAGGGGTGGTGCAGTCGCTGGAAAACGTGTATTCAGCCAGAAAAATCTAAGATTCTTCTCATTCGTAGTCGCAAACGGAGGAAACGTGTGAGAACCGAGGTTAAACTTTTTGGCAAAATCATCCCTAGAGTCGACAGAGCAATTTACCTGGAAGTTACCCTAAACAAGAAATACAACTGGAAAGATCATATGCTCAGAGCAAGCGGAAAAGCTCAAGGAATCATTTTCAGGCTTTTCCCTCTCCTAAAGAATGAGAACCTCTCCCTCCGACTGAAAAATAGGATTTATGAGGCTGTTATCCGTTCTATTCTTACGTATGCGTCGCCGGCCTGGGCAAACTACAGAGTAAGCGAGATTAAAAAACTCCAAGTGCTACAAAATAAGGTGCTAAGAATTATCACTAAAGCTCCTTACTATGTTCGGAATAAGACCCTCCACTCCGACTTGAAGATAGATACCATTCAAGAGTACCTCAGCAAAGTAAACAACAACTTTTTTAACAATATTATTGATGTGAATCCTGCTAATTTCACGGACATTCTTAATTATGAAATCCTAGCTGAAGATAAAACCCTCCGTCCCTTCGCCGCCCATCTCTTAAACTCGAATCTTGTTAACCAGTAGCTATACAGGAGCAAGGCGCTTCTTATTCTATTTCTCCAACTCATTTCTATCTCCACGTGAGAAAGTCTACTTCAGGAACTTACTTCGTCAGGCCCAATACAGGGATTACATTAGGAACTGGCAAGAGCAGGTTTTTGCTTTTCTGCTGAAAGCCAGTATATACCAAAGTTCCAAAGTTCATCACCTATGCCTGCCCGGTTTGGGGTTCTTTATGTAACACTACTTTAAAAAGATTGCAACAAGCCCAAAATATTACTCTCCGGCAAATGGCTAATTGCTCTTGGTTCATCAGAAACGATACCATTAATTATGAATTAGATATAGAAAAAATCAATGTGTGCTTTGCTAAAATTGCGAAAATTTTTTTCAGAAATATCTATAAAGTACGGAATGATACTACGACTACTTTGAACACAGCAATCGCAGAAGACCGAAAGCGGTCCTTAAGCACCTAACAACTTAGAAAGCTGTTTTCAACAGAAACATATATTAGTTATTGAAAAAAAATGTATATATATATATATATACATCTCATAAAAATTAGCAATAATACTCATACCCCTTTTTACCCAATAGACTTAATAAATAATTCTCCCTTATGTTTGTATGTAAATTCAAAATTAAATTAATCTTTTTCCCCATTTTTGGCTACTTCAACCCAAGCAATCTCATAGTTCCTTCCCAATAATAGTTTAGTTATCTTTCGGCCACTTATTATTTTTCCCCATGACCCGTTTACATTATTTTTGCTTTAAACTTATAATAGATTTAAGCTGCATTTTACTTTAAACTTCTCATATACCTTGTTCGTATCATCTAAACTACGCCCCGCCCCCTGACCAATACCAGACTTGCTCGGATATGCACTTTACTTTCAGCGAACCAGAAGCCTCCGGACCTCTTACGCTCCACCCTCCTCCTGATGCCATGCAAGAACTTCAACGCCTCTTCGCCAGTCCAGTCTTCGCCGCTGCGCGGACAGTACGCAGCTACGATTATGACCATCTGCTTATCTGAAATACAGCAATCTCACTAACAACTTACCACCAAATTGTAGGAGTAACTTTTTTCAACGAAATATCGACAGATTCATCAACATTTCACCTGAGATTTATCTCTATTAAGATCCAACTTCACGTTATGGTATGAAATGGTATGCTCTTCAATACAGGTTCTACACAGGATGCGGTTTCACACCCAGGCGCCTGGTAACTGTGTTTCATTACACCCGAGTCTTCTACACCAATTTTGAGGGAGAAAATCTCGAAAACTGGTACAAGGGTCACCCATGCCCTTCCCCTACCATCAGTCTCTCGAGAGAACTTTCGGTTAGTCGTGTATTTTGATTGGCGCTTTGTCGCATAGACACTAAACACTTACGTATATGGTTTCTGCACGATTCGAGCACGACTCCATCAGTAGGGCAGTTATTGTCGCTAAGCACTATACCAGCTGAACGGCCATTTTTAGATGAATCATTGGACATAACAAACACATTGTATGTCACCGAGCATCGAACTAGGAAAACAGAATTCCTTTCCACACGGCCTCGGAAGGATGCGCTTAGTATTTTATGTGCGCAGCATCTGATGAAATTGGAAGGTAATACATATTATACAAGTCAACTCATCATATCTGCAGTTTTCTAGTGATAAAGAGAGGTCACTTACGAATCTCCAAATCATTTTAGTAATATACAAAGGAAAGACAGAGTAATGCGAAATTCAAATTTAAGTAAAACTGAGTTTTAGTTTGGTGTTGGTGTTATAAAAAATTCTGCATATTTCGAAGGACGCTGGCAAAGGCTTAGTAACGAAAATATTTTTCCCGAAACCAACGTTAATGTAGGGCTAAATTTTTCTCAGTTTTGAATCACTTTAACTTTTATAATACTATTAATAACAACAAATGTATTGCCTGAAGTTTGAGTTTACTTTTTAGGTTAATAAAAGACAATGATAAAAATTTCATTGTTTCTTCATTTCTTCGTTTTATTAACTGCTAATGTTCTTAAGCAATACAGATTTAAAACATATACGATTCTTATAACAAAGCTATGATTGGTAACTATTCTTTTTTTTTATTTCTTCGCAGACGTCACAATTGTTTGCTGATCTTGGAGGATGCTTAGGACTATACATAGGTGTTTCCTTGATTACGATATTGGAAGTTTTTGAACTCTTAAAAAGCATTATTTTTATCATACGAAGTAAACTGCTAGCTAAAACTAAAATAAAGGCGAGCTCTCATATAGAAGAAGGTGTTGTGGAACTACACTGGGTAGCCGCTCCTCCTAGTAAACCTCTACCTGTCATTTATCAGCGGAATAAGCAATGTTGTGGAAGAATTTCTACTTCTCTGTCTTCAAAAAGGCAAAATAACACGTAAGACACAACATTTTTATTTTACCTTTGTTCATAGGCCTGTAAACAGTTTGCTAAAACATAGTAGCTCTTCTTATCGGCACTGAATGGTCGGAAGTACACTGCGAAAAAAAAGGGGGGGGGTAGTTCTATATCTTCCATTCTACTGGGCCGATTGACGAAATTCAAATTGCGTTTTTCATACCTCGAAAGCGCGACTTAGGATATATATTAGATTTATATATAGCATCATTCTAACATCGGTATTTTGACACAAAATCGGACTTTTTCTGAAATGACGTGCCAGTTGTTTTCCATATTTCGATTCTATGACTCAACTTATGCCTAAATGTTAAATTTTGTAAAATTTAGTGCGAAATTTACGGAGAAATTTTATCTTTTTTCAGTTTTCGGAAAGAATAATTTACTTGACGAACTTGTAAATTTATAGCAACCTATTTTC
>KK119706.1:846379-1001941 GCA_000611955.2 Stegodyphus mimosarum
TTTATCCAACGGATGTAACGTGGAATTTTACAAAATAGTTGATTGCTTGCTCAGCCATCGGATGTTACACTAGTAATGGTCTATAAATTAAATAAATTGAACAAGAAATGAGTATTAATTCCAATCTTTTGTGCATTTAATTTTATGCACTCTTGTTACTATGAGGTACTGAACTTCAGATGGCCGAAAACTATGAATGCCCAAAAATTAAAAAATAATTCTTCAGACATGAAAGTAAGAAAACGCAAATTTTAATGAATTAGGATTTTGATTGTTAACCATTAATTCTAGCAGCCAAATCTTTCAGCTACAGAATTAGTTGAATTATAAAAAATTAAAAGACACAGAAAAAAAGAGACATAGAAACGGAAAAAAAATTTAAAGAAGATGGGTGTGAAAAACTTAAGCATACACAATTTTTATAAATATTTAAAGAATTTTATTTATGAAGGTTCCGATTTTTTTTTGTTCCAATAGCGGGCCCTCAGCCGACTTCGGCTTGGCCACTACTAAGCCCAAATGTGTTGGTCACTTTATTATGGAGGCACGTAACCTTTGCTTCCTGTGAAGGGACGGACAGTTACAGCCGTGCCTTTTCCGGGATTCGAACCCAGACCCTTTGGTACTGTAGCCGGCTACCGTAACCACTATACCGTCTGGATGGCTAGGTCCCGATATAAAGGTATGTTTTTAAGGTTAAAGTTTATTATAAAATGCGCGTTTTAAGGTTATAAATGTATAGTGTAAGGAGACTTCGTAATTATTTTTGTAAATTTTTGAATACTTCATATTTATGACTTCAGTAAATTATAGTATTTTATTAGCTTAATTTCATTTTGCGTTTTTCTTTTTTCCTATCGTGCTGTCTGAATATTAATCAAAGCAAAAAATGCACCTTTTTATACATCCTGCACGAATCTAGTGCTCCTTTCCTTAGTTCTGTATTTTACACATTTCCTTTTAATATTGTATTTTACGTGTGATGTCTTTTCTATGTAGATTTATTTATTTGCCACCATTACAAAGCTCGGTGAGATAAGGAATTACTGCATTATTCTATACCTGCTTTTGGGGTTTTACCGGTAACAAGTCCAACTAGCATTGAAAGATTCGTGGTTTGAATCTTCCATAATTGATTTTTCCTATTTCCTGCCTCAAAAATTCATAATGCCTCTATAAATGATCCCCCAAAAGTAAAGCTTGAGTAAGAAGACAGTTGATGCTTTATTTCTTGCCAGAACTGAGCCCCACCGTTTTTAAACTTTGTTGACTTAAATGTAGACAAAATAAAGGGAGGCAAATTCTGCCCACTTTTCCTAGCAAAAAACTTCCGTTGTCACTCTTTAGTCATGGAACCCTGTAAACATGTGTTTATATTGCTTAATAATTAATCCAGCCAGACAGAAGTCGTCATTCACTTTTTACTCTTTTAATTAGAGGATTGTAAATCATGGAGCCTGAATTTTTTTTTTTTCTCGTTGGTATCAGTAGTATCACTAGGATCCAATAGGTTTTAGTTGCACCACTGGTTGCTGCAATTTTCAAGTTCTCGAAGCATGTCAAACACGAAATCTATCCTTATTATCACCAAAAGAATAGCATGTACACTCTTAAAATTTTGAATAGCAATTTAGAAAATCATATATTCAACTTCCTTTCCTGTTCAGTTGTTTTTTTCTCTACAATGTTCATATACTTCTTACTCAAATTCTAAAATACCACTAGTAAAAACTACGAAATTATATTCTTCGGCAGATGATACGCCATAAATCCTGTGTTTCCAAGCAGATTGAGTACAAGTACTGAATTTAGATCTCTTTTCCATAGGCAGATTTTACAAGTGTATGCTGTACTTGTAAGGTTTTAGTTAAACTAACCAAGTTTATTTTAATTTAAATCTTTTCTATCTCCTCTCTGCTTCAACTTCCTGTCAGAAGAAGCGCGCGTTTTTAGCTTATGCTAATTTTTGAAGTTCAGCCAAGCACTATTTAAGACAGAGGTAGAAACCTCTCGGTGTGTGAGAGCTTTGCCTCAGATCACGGTCACGCTGCTCAACGTTTGCCTGACCAGCTAGCAGTTTAAATTTATAAGCCATAGTGCTTACTACGTGATTGCTTTGTAAAATAAATTAAAGTGCGGTAGTATTTAGTATACCTTGCTACGCACCCTTTTCGGTAGAGGCCAACTTCCGCGAATTGCTCTGCGAAGCAAAGTTTAATTTAAGTTCTATTTTAATTTATTTAAATTTATTTGATTGTTAAGTTCGACCAAAGTGTGGTCTGTTACGTTCTGTATCTCTCCCGAATTGGGAGGTTTGTATTTAATAGTGATTGAATAAAAGAGGATTTCAAATCCCTTCACGTGCAGTTATTCTCCAGCCCAGCAGTTACATCAGAACATAGCGTACCTTCCGCTCCCTGTTCCAGTTCAGGACTTAGAACGTAAGGATAAGAACCCTTTACAGAATTTACCATGTTCTCAAAGAATACACACAGAATGCTAAGTCCTGATAATGGCGCCCGCACAGAAAGAAGAGGATGGCCTCAACAACAAGAAGACGAACCTGAGACACCTGCTGTACCTGTCCAGAATCCTGAGATAGCACCTCCTGGCATAGAAGGATTCGGCTACATCGTACAAACCATGCGAGCAGCCATGAAGCCAGCGGCAAGTTTTGACGGCAAGACAGCCGTAATCAATTTCCTGGAAAAGCTAGACTCCCACTTCATGCTATATCCAGTCCACGAATTTCAGAAAGTCGCTCTTGCTACCAGCGCTTTGAAGGGCCAAGCGCTAAGTTGGTTCAAGTGCATCGGAAAGAATCTCTTGGGGGAACCAGGAAGCCCCACATACACGTATGAAAATTTCAAGAATTCTCTAGTGAAAGCATTTCCCGTGGTGCGAGATCGAGCCAGATTGGAAGCTGAACTGTTTAGCCGATACCAAGAAAGAATAGAAGATTTGTCTAATTTTATTTTGAGGAAAATTCAAGTTTTCAAGCTTTTGTATGGAAGTCGCCCGGATCCTGAAATTATTCAAGTTATACTTCCTAGGCTACTGCCCCAAGTTCAAGATTTCATCGAACTAAGAAATCCAACAACATTAGACAGATTATTTGAGCTCGCGGTACAATTTGAAAGCCGAAGAACAGCCGACAACGAACGACGACGCCAATTTGAGCGAAGAAGTCAGTGGAGTTCGCCAAGACCGCAGCAAAAGCAAAATCAAAGTTACGGGAATAAGGCGAAGCAATGGCCGAAGAAAGATGTGTCTCCTAAAGCGAGCGGCGAACGAAGGGAATTTAATAGAAGAACAAGCAAAGATTCCGAGGGCAACCAGAAGAAAAAGAATTTAAACTAAGAGGGATTTCTTCGAGGAAGGTGAAGAAGTCCGAAGCAGCGCAAAACCCTTCCAAAATCAATTTAAACACCGTGGTCGTTAAGAATTTGAGTTTGCCGAAGATTGAAGTTCTAATCAACAACATACCGGCGACAGCCCTCTTGGATACAGGAGCCCAAAGCAGCTTCGTATCGGAAAGATTCTTTAAGAAGCACTTTCGACGTTACAGAATTTTTAGTGCAAGAGACACGGATGTCATAGCGGCCCAAGGAGAAAAATGTAGCTGTTTAGGAAAAGTACCATTGTTCGTGCGTATCAACAACGAACAGGTAAGAATCCTGTTTTATATTGTGCGTAACCTGCAGACTTGTATTATTCTAGGTGTGGACTTTTTTAGTTTGGCAGAAGCAAAAATTGATTTCAAGGGGGGAGAACTAACATTAAATATGAAGCCAATTGAAGCGAAGAATGATAAGCCCCCGCAGCTGGACTTGGAACATTTACAAGCAGAGGAAAAAGAGAAAATCCAAGGTCTGGTAAGTCACTTTGCGAATTTATTTAGTGATGTACCAGGCTTTACGCAGGTGGTGAACCACGACATTGACACGGGGGACGCTCAGCCAGTTAGGCAAAAGCCATATAGATATGATAGGACAAAAGAGGAAATAATTGAACATCATATTAAAGAGATGTTAAAGAATAAAATCATCACGCCAATTTCTAGCAGTTATGCTAGCCCCGTTGTCCTGTGTAAGAAAAATAATGATTACCCGATTACGCACCCGAAGCGGTGGCGTTTTGCTATAGATTATCGCAAGTTAAATTCAGTTACAAAATATCCTGTATATCCGTTGCCGATAATTGAAGAAATTATTCGAAATATTTCGTCTACAAAATACATGACTACATTAGATCTCACGAGTGGCTATTTTCAGATTGGGGTAAAACCCGAGGACGTACACAAAACCGCGTTCATAACGAAATCTGGTACGTACGCATTTCTTAGAATGCCGTTCGGATTATCCGGCGCGCCGGCAACGTTCCAAAGATGTATGGACATCGTCTTAAGACCAGTCCTTGGTAAAAGCACTTTCATATATTTAGACGATATTATAATTACGAGTAGTACTCTAGAACAACACTTACAAGATTTAAGAAAAGTATTTTCATTGTTAAACGAAGCTGGTTTAAAGATAAATGCGTCTAAATGTAAATTTGCCGCAAAAGAGTTACGTTATTTAGGATTTAAAATTTCCCAAAAGGGAATCGAAACGGATCAGTCAAAAATAGTAGCCATTAGAAATTATCCTGTTCCTAAAACAGCGAAGAAATTATCGTCGTTTCTCGGGATGTGTTCATATTACCGGGCTTTCATTAAAGACTTTGCAAAAATAGCTGAGCCACTGCTAAAGTTGAAAAGAAAAAAAGCTAGGTTTTCGTGGTCAGCAGAAGCCAACTTGGCGTTTCAAAAATTGAAAGACGCATTGACTCAAGCTCCCGTCTTAAAATTTCCAGAAGGGGATAAGGGATTAGAGATTTCAGCGGACGCTTCAGATTTCGCGATTGGTGCAGTGCTTTCCCAAAATGGTCAGCCCGTGGCTTTTTTCAGCCGAACATTAAATGAAACCCAAAGAAACTATTCCGCAACAGAGAGAGAAACTCTCGCAGTGTTAGCATCAGTACAGAAATTTCGTGTGTTCTTTGGAAGTTCTCCAGTAACTGTATATACCGACCACGCGGCGGTCACTAGACTCTATTCTGGAAAAAATTTATCACCCAGATTAATAAGGTGGGCTCTCAAATTACAGGAATATAACCTAATAATTAAACATACGCCGGGAAAAGAAAATGTTGTGGCAGATGCTTTAAGCAGAATTAACTTAGATGAAAATGGAAGTGTAATTAAGATAGCCATGTTAACATCCAAAGTATTAGATTCTCGTGAAACAGTAATAGCCGAACTCAAAAAAGATCCGGAGTTCAAAAATATATACAATTATTTGGCCGACCCTGAGAATTTCAATCATCCGGATATTGTGCCGATAAGAAATAGGGCCGAAAATTACGAATTAATTGACGGACTGTTATTCTATACGAAAGCTACTAATGAGAATCATGAATATAGACCGGTTATCCCAGCTAGCATGAGGTTGAATGTATTAGAAGAGTTGCATGATTGTGCCATTTCGGCTCATTTAGGTATAAGAAAAACTGTTCAGAGAGTTCGCGAGGCAGTTTTCTTTCCAGAACTGCAAAAGTTTACTAGGGCGTATGTCCAGTCGTGCCCAACATGTCAATTAAATAATTATGTTAATTTCCGCCCGGCCGGGTTCCTAAATAGTATTAAATCAGAATTCCCAAATCAAATAATAGGCATCGATTTACTTGGACCTTACCCTCGAAGTAAAGTTAATAAAAGCCGATATCTTTTAGTTATAGTGGATCATTTTAGCAAATGGTTAGAGTTAATTCCGTTAAAACGCGCGTCTGCAAAAATTGTAGTAGATTCAATTCTAAATAAGTATATTTTAAAATACGGGGCGCCCCTAAAAGTTATTTCAGACAATGGTCCTCAGTTTGTTAGTAAAATGTTTGAGGAAATGTGTGCAAAACTGGGCATACGTCATCTAAAGATGGTCCCGTATCGTCCGCAGTCAAACATAGCGGAACGGGTGAATAGAAATGTAGTGAAAATAATTCGTAGTTATGTGAAAAACTATCACTCTACCTGGGATAGCCATATAAATGAATTTGCATTTGCCCTTAGGACCGCCAAACACGATACTACACAAAAAACACCCGCTGAACTCTTCTTAGGAAGAAAGATCTTGACCCCCCTAGATAAACTGTTCTTTGTACAGGAAAGGGCAGAAGAATTTAAAATGAGTGATATACAAAAGTTAATACGGGAAGCGACGGAAAATATAGAAATGGCCCAAAGAAAACAGAAATTGTACTATGACCTAAAAAGAAGAGAGGTCAAGTACAATGTGGGAGATGAAGTGTTGAAGATTAAACACAACTTGTCAAATGCCCCAGAGGAAAAGGTGGGGAAATTTTTTCCGCGTTTTGAAGGCCCGTTCACAATTGAACAAATTACGGGGGCAGTGGTTATATTAAAAAGAAATGATGGTCAAACGCTCAAAGCGAATGTGGACCAAATAAAACCGTTCTATAATCGCAGCAAAATGGCTGTATTTAAAGATTCGTTTCAGGATCCGAGGCAATCGACTAGCCAGGAAGATATACGTCAGCAAAAACAGCAGGAACCAGCTACAACGGCATCGAAATGTCAGAAGAAGAAAGCTCCCCCCCAACAAAGAAATAAGAACCAAAAAGGTGGTTTCAAAAGAAAGTCTCACGATGCAGGTGAACAAATCTACGAACGGAATTACGAGCGCACCAAGAGAAGAAAGCAGAATGGGCAAGGGAAGCCCAATGTATCCAAAAGAACTGTGGAATCATCGGACAGGTGCCTGAGAAGCAAGAAACGTCGATTGCAGCCTGAGAATCAACTTCCCGAATACAGCAGGAACCAGGACAAGCAACGAGCAAGGGCCCAGGAGAGAAGGGCCCAGTCCACCAAACGTCCAGCGGAGCAACCTCCTCTACAAAGGAAATTGCCGAGGATACAACGACGGAATTTCAAAAGAAAAAGAGACGAGCAGGCTCCGAAAGAACAACGAAAAACGAGGAAACTGAACCAGGCCACAACTTACTCAAGTTTTAAAGATTGGGCCAAGAAAAGGATGGACGATCATAATAAGATAAGTACAATTTCGTATTCAAAAGTTTAGTTAATTTTTGAGTATACTGCAAGTTGCAGGACTGATTTTACCTCAAGCGAGGTTGACTTTTACGCCAAGTGAGCGATAAGTTCTCATATGGAAAGTAAAATGTTTTGTTAAAAGAAATTGTAATTCTTAAAGATTTAAAATTACTTAATTTTGTAAATAGATTAATTCTGTAAAAGCAATGAATTGCTGAAAAGAATATGTTAACTAAATGATTTTGTACGACGCTTTGTCTAAAGACTTGTAAAATGTCTAGAATGAAAATTCGGAAAATTGAAAAACACGATTTAGTCTGTAGACTATTAATTCAATGTAATTTGATATTTCAAGAAAGTACCTTGAGAAAGGAATAGGAAGCACTTGCTGTAAGCTTAGAAATTTAACCTATATTTCTGTAAGCTTAGAAATTTAACTTCTATTTGCATTTCAGGATTGCTGTGAAATTGTTAATGTGTTATGAAATGTAACAAATAATATTATGCTAGCAATGCACGTTAAGTGCAATATTAATGTGAATGTTGTGTGCAAACTGCGAATTTGTATGCATGAAAAGTTAAAGATTCACTATTTTAGAATGCAAGTGTTAATTAGGCTCTCCACCAAATACACTTAAAGTGTTAGACATAAAGCTAGTGAGAACCTTAGGATTAGCTGGTTATAGGGCGTTTTTTTCAGGTCTCGTATGTCAAGTTCTAACTAATGTTAGTCGATTGTAGGTGGAAGAGTTGAACACCCCCGAACACATAAAAACCCGCAATGGCGGTTTGCTTTACATCCAACACCGGTGAGAGAGCATACGGGGGAAGAATTTAATTGTGCTTGAATGATAATGTGTGTGTGCAAAATTACACAGAAAAAAAAAAAAAGGATTTGTACCACTTAGAATTATTCTGTTATTATGTCATACTAAAGTTGTTTTCCTTCCAGATTTTGCTGGAAGGAGTAAGACTGTTTGAAGAATAAGACTTGAAAAAAAAAATGTTGAAGATTGTTGTTCCAGAAAATTTCGTCTGTATTTTACACAAACATATATTGCCTTGTAAGAGTTGGCCTAAGTTTAGAACAGTGAAATTTTCGACTATTTAGAATTGCTAGTTTTCAACATGGTCCGTTTGGACCAAAGTAGTTTAACTATCGCAATTCTGGCGGGAAGTATGTAAGGTTTTAGTTAAACTAACCAAGTTTATTTTAATTTAAATCTTTTCTATCTCCTCTCTGCTTCAACTTCCTGTCAGAAGAAGCGCGCGTTTTTAGCTTATGCTAATTTTTGAAGTTCAGCCAAGCACTATTTAAGCCAGAGGTAGAAACCTCTCGGTGTGTGAGAGCTTTGCCTCAGATCACGGTCACGCTGCTCAACGTTCGCCTGACCAGCTAGCAGTTTAAATTTATAAGCCATAGTGCTTACTACGTGATTGCATTGTAAAATAAATTAAAGTGCGGTAGTATTTAGTATACCTTGCTACGCACCCTTTTCGGTAGAGGCCAACTTCCGCGAATTGCTCTGCGAAGCAACGTTTAATTTAAGTTCTATTTTAATTCATTTAAATTTATTTGATTGTTAAGTTTGACCAAAGTGTGGTCTGTTACGTTCTGTATCTCTCCCGAATTGGGAGGTTTGTTATTAATAGTGATTGAATAAAAAAGGATTTCAAATCCCTTCACGTGCAGTTATTCTCCAGCCCAGCAGTTACATCAGAACATAGCGTACCTTCCGCTCCCTGTTCCAGTTCAGGACTTAGAACGTAAGGATAAGAACCCTTTACAGAATTTACTATGTTCTCAAAGAATACACACAGAACACTAAGTCCTGATATACTTAAAAATAGATATTTTTGTATGTAGAATATTTTTAGAACATATGGATTAGATTTCAGGCGGGAGCAAACCTATATTATTTATTCTCTATGCCGAACATATAAATACTTTAATCATCACGAATTTCTGATCTATGTATAGTTTCTATCCGCGTATTGTCTTTGTTGAATGTAGATTATGTCCCTATTGTCAGTCAAAGAGTAAAAAGAAAGCATGAAAAGTTGTTTTCGAGTTAAAATGGTTAGTGGCAATAAATTAATTATGTAATTAGTCTATGAAAACCTTCTCTAGAATATGGATGTCCAAAATTTGGAAGGTGATCGATCCTGTTGGGGACCCCCAAATTTCAATTTGTGGATGTTCCCGAAATTGAAACTTGGCCTGATTTGTTATTACTTATTATTCAAAAGAAAAATTATTGCAAAAGTTATATAATCAACTGCATTGGAAATTATGAGCAGAAGGTACACTAAGCGCGGTTAGACACAACTATTTTGCAGTTCTGTTTCTGCTATTTGCGGCGTCATCACAGGCTGAAACCCTATACATGAGAGCGACTTCGGTTTACGCAAAGGTCAGAAAGGTCACTGAGTGAAAGCTCATTACTGACAAGATTAAAATTTGACCTTGACCTTGACCGTCTTTTACGTTTTCCCACAAGATAAAATCGAAAGTGAGAGCTGTGTATTATTAATGACTAACACGCAGAAAACCTTAAAGGAAACCGAAAAGATTTTTAATGAGGTGGATGACTTTTAATGGACTGGACTTGATGGTCAAAGCACTCGAAGTCTCTCATCTTAAGGCAGATGCCTTCTTGAAGGACCTTCTAAATGAAATATATCGCATTTAAATTACGTTTGGGGAAAATCACGAATGTGCAGGCAGCCCGTTCGCAGGGCTTTGAACTCGGGTCGAACTACCAGTATTCAGTGATTTTATAGATCGGCTGCTTTGAATCAAGACTTTTATAGGATTTTCACTGTGAATTTTGTACGTGTGATGTCCATAAATTGGAGTTCACGAGTTGCAAATAATACTGAACTTTCAATGTTCACTCTTACATAACATTCAGTATTCAAATTTCCAAGTGGTGACTTGGAAACTTCCAATTGTATCTGCTTTTAATGCCTTTTACTGTTTACAACTATGGATCAAAGTGGAAAATCCCTTATGCCACCTCATATCATATAATATACAAGGGATTGTCAGACGACTTGCAATTTATCATTACCTGAAAGAAATGGATTTAAAATTAGTGTTATTTGATTATATCTATAAGCACATTAGGGTTGCCTAAGGGGATGGATGCTTTCATCGAGAGCCTTCTACATTATCTAACAGACGAGTGACGGCGCATCGCCAGGGACAGTATCTTAAATGGGAACCCGTACCACTTAAAACTTATCACAAGCGTCTACGGAGAGAAGGCAACTTTTGGGATCATGATCTGATCCTCAGATGCGCATCTCGGTTGGCGCATCATGTGACGTTTTCAAATACGCCAAAATTTTGTTTACAGTTCGCTCTATTTGACATTAGGTGTTTTATGCTTCATTAATATGTGAATTTTGCTGTCAAATATTTATTCTGAGCGATTGCTTCAGATTATTAGAATATATAACACCAGTTTAAATGAGCTGGATGATGGTACCCATGATCATTCAGGCAATGGATCTGAAATTTACAGTTCCGCTTTGATTGCGAGTGGTAACGTTTTTCAGAAAACTGTAATTTCAAAATCTTTCAACTGTTCTATCTGCAAAAAGTATTTTTCAAATGCAAGCAATTTATTGCATCATTTGAAGAACATACATTCCAATAAAGAGCACATTCCTACTTCTGAAATATCTAATTCTAGTACAGATCATACATTTTATTAAGTTGCCAATGGTAATTCGATTTCCGATATTTTTTCTTCAAAATTCAGTATACACTGACTACCAATAAGTATTTGGACACCTGTGATAGAAAAGAAAAACTAACTTTATTCAAAATCAATAGTTGGTAGAACCTCCAAGAGAGGTAATTACAGCGTGGACCCTCCGGGGCATACTTTCCACAAGTCTTTGTATGACAGCTAGTGGTATTATCTTCCACTCGGCTTGGAGAAGACATAGAAGTTTCTTCACCGATTTTGCACGGGTAGTGCACCCCTGAATTCAGCGATGCAACTCGTCCCAGAGGTTCTCGATAGGGTTTAGGTCTGGACTCTGGGCAGGCCAGTCCATTCGATGAACTCCACTGGCACCATACCAAGCCTTGGTTAATGTCGAAACATGACAACTGGCATTGCCGTCCTGAAAGTAACAGGGGTCCAACCCGTAAAACTGCGCAACGTAGGAAGCACATTGTCATCCAAAATAGTGCAGTAGGCATCGGAGTTGAGCTTACCATGAATGGGGACCAAGGGTCCCAGCCCATACCAGGAGAAACACCCCCAGACCATAATTCCACCTCCGCCGAACTTGACTGTTGGCACAATGCATTCTGGCAGGAAACGTTCTCCAGGTAGACACCAGACCCAGACCCTGCCATCTGGACGGTAAAGGATGAACCTTGATTCGTCACTCCAAAGAATCCGTTTCCACTGATCTACGGTTCAATTTCGATGTGCTTTGCACCACATTAACCGAGCAGCGTGGTTGGACTTTGTGATCAAAGGCTTATGGGCAGCAGCACGACCATGAAAACCAAGCAGATGTGCTTCCTTACGGATGGTATTCATTGAAACAATACTCCCGGATGCCTGTTGAAACTCCTCGTGGATGAGGGCCATCGGTTGGGTGCGGTTCTTCCGAATTTCTCTGGACAGCACTCGTCGGTCTCTATCTCCCAGTTTCGTTGGTCTGCCGACTCAGGGCACATTCCGACAATCACCGCTCACCTTCCACTTTTTGATCACATAGGCCACTGTCGATTTTGGGTACTTCAGATCGCTAGATATGTCCCTTAAGGATCGGCCACATTTGTGACACCCGATAATTATACCTTTCTCGAAATCAGAGAGCTCCCAACTGCGAGGCATCTTGCATGCGACTAAAGCCGATGCTGTTTCTTACGCGATATATACCGGCGGAGTCCGTGACGTACCTTAGGACCGAAGATATCGTCATTTGCACAGGTGTCCAAGTACTTAAAGGTAATCAGTGTAATTTCAAAAAATTTTTAACTACTCTGATTGCAAAAATTGTTTTTGAAATAACAGGAATCTAAAATGTTACTGCATAAAATTGCATATGTCACAAGAAACAACATTGCTTAAAGCCAATAAAAGTAAAATTTTTGAATTTAAATGCAGTTTATGTAGTCGTCAGTTCAACAATAATACAAATTTACTATTTTCACAAGCAGAGAGTGCATTCACTGCCCTTTAGTGTTCATAAACATATATATATAAATGCCCATTATGTAATGAATGTTTCCCAGAGAAAAACTTGTCATTACATTTGAAAATGAAACATGAAATAGCCATTGAAAAAGAAGAGAGAGAATTCTCTGTGCTTAATGATTTTATGCTGTGGAAGGAGAATTTTGAAATGGAAACATAATCTGAGTTTGTTAAATTTAAGTAGGAACATGACTAAATACATGTAAAAGATATTTATTTTGTATGGCATCATTCAGGGCATTATATATCTAAAGCGCAAGCTATGCGATATTTAAAACTACAAAGGAGTAACAAAATTAATGCTTATTGCCCAATCTCTATAAAAGTAAGCCGGCTTAATAATGGAAAATGTACTGCTTATATCGAAAAACCCATGTAGGACATAAAAAGGGTATAGGGTATCTGTGTCTTCCAAATTTAGAAAGACAATTCTTAGCAACTAAAATTGCTGGAAAAGTCCCTTTTGATGCAATTTCAGATAAAATTCAAGCTTCTGTGTCTGATACTGGGCTTGAGAGATCGTATCTTTTGACAAAAGAAGATTTATGGAATATTGAAAATTCAATACTCTTCTGTTATCAGGACCAGATTCAGAAATGTATGTACGTAATGCATGGATGGATGTGTTCGTGTATGCTGATATGTGTACATACGAATGTTGTATGCTGATATGTGTACATGCTCATATGTGTACATACTAATGTATGTGCACACACATACATTTCTGAATCTGGTCCTGATAACAGAAGAGTATCGAAAATTCTTATAATCTACAATCAAACGCTGTAAGGCAGAAAAATGAGTGTAGAAACCTGGCTTAATGAAATGACTAGCGAAGACAATAACTGTATTTTATTTTACAAGCCTCAAAATAGAATTTTAGAAAATTATTTTGAATTTAAAAATGATTTCACTTTAATTAAAATGAATGGCTCCCAGAGGCACTTAGTACAGAAATTTGGATCAGACTATATATGTATAAACATACACAAAGGTTGAACAGTTATGGATTTGAACTAGTCACACTGCTTGTGTACTTGATGCTTTGCATCAGGGCTTTCCCTGTGCATTTTTTATTACGAACAGAATTGACCAGGAAATTTTGTTTGTTTTCTTTGCACATCTGAAAGATAAAATAGGTTAGTTAACACCCAAAGTATTTATGAATATGAATACAAGCTAATTTTGGCTCCCCAACGGCTGAGCGGTAAAGTCGCCGAACACTGGCTTAGAACGTCCTCCACGAAAGCATTCTCCCCTTAGGCAGATAGCCCTCGAGTGCTTTGCCATAATAAAATAAACCAACAAGTCTTTCATGAAGGTATTTTTCCTCCCTCGTGATCTTTGCCATATTCCAGTTCCAACAATCAAATCAGCATATTTTTATTTAACTACTTAATTTGAAAGTTCTGTAGCAGAGTATAAAATATACAACATTGCATTAATGCAAACCTACATTTTTTACTCAATTCTGGAGGAGGAACCACGTATTCGTTCTCCCCTTTCCTGCAGACTCCTGTGGTCCAGCATTTTCAAACGTAAAACATGATAACCCTAATTAACATCTCCCCATCATTGGTATGTATTAACGCAAACAGATGACTAGAATTTATACATCTTCTAAATCTATTTGCTTCATCATTAAATCAAAGTTTGCTCTCCGTAAAAGTTAATGTGACTTGTGGGACTTGATATATATAGCAAAGTACGTTTGATTGTTTAGAGTTCATGTATTTCCCTGTTCTCTGGAAGTAATTTACAGCCTTGCCGAGAACTCCATTAAAAATGATATACTTTTCTGTAGTTACTGCATAAAAAGTAAAAGCTGTGGGTTGGCCATCTCTGGTGGTGGATATAAGAATAAAAATTGTCTTTCTCCCAACACATAGTAATGCAGTGAATATAACTCATGATATTTGAAGCTTAGATGAGTTACACTTTGTGCAGCAATACTCAGTGGTATCCCTGTTTCAGTCTTGCTTTTCAGCAATAATACTGCAGAAGGTAGCTTGAGAGTTATACACCAAAAACATGAAGTGCTGGTCAGCTAGACTACCGCCACAGATTTACAACAGTGAACAGGGCCGTTCCCAGGCCATTGGCTGGCTGCATACTTTCCTAAGATTGCCACCCCCAAATTAAAAAAAAAATGTTCAATGAATCAAATTTTTATTTCATACTCATTGACCATCAAACTTATATATGACAATTACAATGAAATAAAAATGTTTAGTCGTGGTATCGCGAGAGTCCAGCCACCGCATACTTTTACACGCTGCACCTCTGCTAGGAATGGCCCTGACAGTGGAAGATAATCATGTTTAAATCATGACAAAATTACTCTGGCAACAACACAATTAACTGGCTATTAAACTGTTGTTGAAAGTTACTTGTCAAGTCACTACAGTTAATAAATATCCCTATTAACTTTAAGAAACACACATTTAGTTATTATGAATACCTTACATTTCCATTAAGTTATAAGTTTATTCTTGGTCTAATACTGGAATTTTAGTCTTATAACCCTAACAGACACATAGTGAGTTATCGCTTTGCTTGAGATAGTATGACAAAGCCTTACGAAGGATTCTGAAGCAACCTTTTAATTTAAACTAAACTTTTAATAAAACAGGACATGGCTCGAGCTATAGATAACCATATAACCATAGCTAGTAGTGATGTGAATAAATACGAACAATAAAAAAATTAAAAATGTTGATCAGTAGTCTAAGACTATACAGTTAATTATTAAGCTATAAGCTGGCCACTAATTTACTGACAAATCAGATTACAGTATTGGTGGCATAAGAACGCAAAGCTGATACTTACATTTTACTACAGCTAGAAGAATCTAACCATCCAACACGCATGCCAGAAACACTCTCTTAAAATCCAAATCCTCACTTTAAATTATGTAGGTAGAAATAGGATGAGAGGTTCTAACTGGTTTTCTCCATGTACTTCCTTGAAGCAATGGCGCATGCCTCATGGAGACCAAAACATTTGGTGACTAACCATTAAGATCAATAGGTTTTGACATGATTGGAGGTAAACATTTTGTAATACATCGTAAATATTTAGGATGTATTACAAAAAGTTTACCTCCAATAATTTAATAGTTCTCTGACAATATAATAAATAACAACTTTCCATTTCACATTTAAACATTAACCTCATTTGTCATCGGATCACAATATTGATTGCCTTACTCTGCATAATATTGCTTCATTTTTTTCAAACAGTTAAAACGACTAATTATCCATACACTATACTTACGACTCTGAAAAAGGAAATATATAAATGTATATGTTTCGTTTTTCAGAGTCGTAGGTATGTAGAAAGAAAACATTTTTAAACAATGTTTCATTCTGAACGGAATTAAATGCTATACTTTTCCCAGAACAGTTTAATTTGAATGAAATATTTTCATAAGTTTTTGTTAATTACATTAGAAAGAAATTTTAAGATAATTTAATTTTATTTGGTTAATGATTACAAAAATTTAGTTATTATATTAAAAAAGTTTAAAGTTTTAAGTTGAAAAGTTTATTATAGTATTAATATCAAAATCATGCATTATTTCTTTCCGATTTACAGAGCTTCTTCCTGAAATACAAACCGATTTTTTAGCTTCTCGGGCATCCTTTTAATAAAAAATCAGAGCCACTTTATAATTAATGCTCTGTTTGGTTCATTTCACATTACAGCAGCTTTTATTTCAGTAGTGAAATACGTTAAATATTGCTGCTGTTTTTCATGTACTGAACTTTCTATGAGTATTTTTGAAAGGGATTAAAAAGTTTTTTTTTAAATATTATTTAAAACTAGTAACTGATTTATTAATAAATGTAAGGAAATAATTCTTTTTATTCTTTTTTTTTGTATCCTTAATTTCAACAAACATGTTCTAAAATTTCTTCTTTACTAATTCCTTAAGTACACATCTCATAGACTGTGCTTTACAACACTTTTCAACAGATTGCTTTCCAGTACAAACAGTTCTTGCTTAAATAGTTTTATAAATGTATTCGTCAACAGAATTTCAATTTATGTTTACAATTAAATGTTAAGGTTTTTATATATTTAGATAATATTTCATTTAATTTAGATATTTAATAACTAGATTTAATAACATTATTTAGTAACATTATCAATTTAGATATATTTAATAACTAGATTTCGTCCCAGTAACATTCACAGGAATTTATGAACGAATAAATCCTTCATTTCCAAATACATTTATAAATAATTTAATAAATGTTTATGTATTTTGTTAAAGGCAAATACATGCTTTTTACGAGGATATGCATAAATACTCATATATTTAATATTTTTCATTTTCGGAGTGTGCAAATTTTTAATTTCTGTGTATTCATTATATTTTTCGAGTAAAGTAATTGACAATAACTTAGCATATGTCAGAATTTTTTAAATAAGAAATAATAAATTAAATGAAAATTAGATGCATTATTTTTAATATTCAAAGGTCAGTTTTGCCTTGAAATTCCTCCCGCGTCCCGCCGACTTTTAAAAATGCCCACTTTTTAGAAAATATTTGCATTTCTTATTTTAAATGTACTGTAAAAATATATTACCTATTATTTATTAACTATTATAGTGAATATGAAGAAATAAAAAAACACATAAAATGCATGCAGAGTAAACTAAATTAGGCGATGTAGCGAGTTAGATTTACTCGGTGGTGTTCAATCATTGTCGTTACGTCTCGTCAAAGTATATGTTTTGTTAAGAAGGAAAGCTTCGCCAAAGCAGTAGTGGCTCCATCACATTGTAGAGGGAAGCAGTTACGCATGCGCTAAATAGCTGTCGAAGGAAATTCAACCTTAATACCATTTTGCGCATGTGCGGAATAGTTGTCGAATCGGTGTAAGGTTGAAGGTCACGTTTGTGAAGAGTTCATACTTCTGTGACACTTTTTTTTTAATATCTGTCTGTATCGACGTAAATCAAATCCGTGTTGGTTTCGTCTTAATGCAGATAAATGCGGACGGCCGTTAAACAGTGCGCTTTGTTGTTCTTAATTTCACTTTCGACTCTCGGCCCACCAGCGGCCGAGCGGTAAAGACGCTGAACACTGGTAGTTCGGTCCGAGGTTCGAATCCCGCGAACGGGCTAGCTGCATGGGCGTTTTCGTGGTTTTCCCCATGTGTAACGTGTATACGAGCCAGTTTCCCTTAGAAAGTCCTCCACGAAGGCATCCCTCCCTTTAGGCAGATAGCCCTCGTGTGCTTTGCCATAATTGAATAACCTAACCTAACCTCACTTTCGACTCATTATTTGATTGACGAAGGAAGGGCAGTAGTCGCCACAGCGTAACGGTCAATAATACAAAATTTAGTACTCTTTTTAGCCTTTGTAGTAAATTATTTATTTATAGTATTTACCCATAAAATAAAAGATGAGTAAAAAAGAAAAACAGAATGCAAATTTATTGATGAGCTAAGCAGAGAATTTCCATTTATTAAAAAAATCAAAATAAACGATATGGTACGGTGTGATAAATGCTTCTATAACTAAATTACAATTCTCATTTCATCCCATTTATTCCGCTTTGTGTCAATGAAAATGTGGTCACCTTATGCTAGTAGCGAAAGATCATTCTCCAAATTAAAATTGATCAAGGCATATTTAAGTTCAAGTATATCGCAGGAAAGACTCATAAGTCTAGCTTTGATTGCCATTGAAAATGAAATCTGTCAAGAAATAAATGCAAAAGAAATTATAGAAAAATTTGTAAATATGAAATGCAGAAAAATAAATTATTCTCGATAAATTGTAAAAACAATTTCAACAAATGCTTTCTTCAAAATTTCATTCTCCTACAGAAAAATATAAAAAAGGGGGTGGGCAGCTTCAGCTATTTTGCAGGCGGGCGCCGGATAACTTTGCGATGGCGCTGTCAAGACCTTTCTTTAACACACAGGATATGTTTTACATAAAAAAAATCTGGCGTCCTCTTGAAGCGCGGGTCCCTTTGCGATCGCAGCTTGTGCTACCCCATGGAAAACCAAAATAGCAAAATGCACAAGCCACCAAGAAAGCATTTTGCCATTTCGGTTTTCCAAGTTACTATTTTTTAAAAAATTTTAAAATTGAAAATTAATAAATCCTGCTATTCAAGAATTTTCACTTTTAGTCCATTTTGGACGCTTTGTATATTGTGTACCTAATTTTTACTTACTCGGAACATGTCATAGATTGACAATTAATTGCAGATTTTATCATTAAATTTTTTTTAAAAAAGTTTCATATTTGTTAAAAAGTTGAAATACTTTAAACATAGTATTAATCCCTTATTTTTAACTTTAAGAATTCGTTATTTAGTTTTCCAGCTTATCCAGATATAATTTAGAAACGTGGCTTTGTTGATTATTCTTTCTCCTGCTCCTTATAAAAAGACCAAGCCTTATCAACTGCTATTTAATTACCTACTTAAATTTTTTTCAGTTTTGCTTTCCAAGTTTTGATTTGTGGTGCTTGCGGCAATGTTTACAAGTGTGTTGGAAAATGGCAAGCGAAATCATTCCAGGCGAGAACGTTGCGTGAGAAGGATGTATCGGTTTAGTAACGAGGAACTGGTCTGTATGTATTTTACGTTTGAGGCCTTGGATGAAAATGGACAAGCCGCAAGACGCATGTTCCGAGAGTGCTTCCCGAACAGACGTCTGCTAAGTCATCCATTGTTTTGGACATTTGCGCTACACATTAAGTGAGGCTGGAGTTTTCTGAGTAAGCCGCTACATCTGCCGGCAACGTACTACATGCACACCTGCTGGCATCAAATTTATTTCAGTAACAACGACAATAAGCCGTTAAAACTATTATGAAAAAATAAATTATTAGCATTATGTAAGCGGTGATGCTGATTTGCTGCTTATTGCGTTGTCGCTTAATTATGTGAAAACTCAAACACTGACTTTTCGCAATATAGGCTTTTTCTTAAATTTCGCTTTTCTTGATTACAGGAAGGATGTATTAGTTGTCATAGTACATGCCAGAGAAGCTTTGGTTCGGTTTACTCGATTATGGCATAGAACATAAGGGCTATCTGCCTGACCAGTGAAGGAAGAAAGTAGCAACAGTGGGAGAAATTAAGCCGAAGGTTATCTTCTCAAAAACTTTATAGAGACCATATATCTCTGTGCGAATTCAAGTAACATCGATAGTTTCTTATCTAAGTATGGTCATCACTACGTTGTAATTAAATACTAAGATAAATGCTATCGTTATCTAAACAATGGAAGGGTTCGAAAGTCGGGTCAAATGATGAGAATTCTTTCCTCTCCTCCTTTCAGTTGCTAGGGTTCAAGTCCCTAAAAGCTGCCAATTTCTTATCCCTAAAACTAAGAATATTAACAAATTTGAGATTTTTAGCATGATGGAATTATGGCTTACATTTCATATTATCCTAAAGTGTGCATTCTGTGGTGTATCAGCTTTAAACACATGTAAGTTTTTGTACTTTCTTCGGTATTTTTATCATGATAATTAAACTCCATAACGCTTTCGTTACAGAAGTACGATTAAAAAACTATTTAGCAGTTTTAAATGTCTAGATTTAAATTTTGTGTGATGTATGTCACGTTATAGGTGAGCACAAAATATATAGATTACCGATCACACAAAGTTGTTTAAAATATTTTCTTGTGTTAAGGGCCAAACTATGGTACTCTTCTGTTATCGGGACCGGATTCAGAAATATATATATATATATATGTCTGCATGTGTGTATATATATATAGGTGTACACGCGCACACACATATATACGAACGTATATGCATGCACACATGAACACACATATCCATACATAGATGCATTTCTGAATCCGGTCCTGATAGCCAAGAAAGAGTACCCAAAACACTCAAGTAAACATAACCTATTATACGTATGCCTAAATTTTGGCTCTCTCTCTCTTAGATCTGACTCCTGATCATCACCAAGGCACGTGTTAAGTAATAAACAAAATTCTAGAATGTTTCAGCTGATAAAGTTAATCTAAAAGAAGTCATAATTCATATTTTACTCTACTGTGGTAAACTTGAAGTGCAATTTTCATTGGCTTTCTAATTCCTATTTAAAAATAATCACACTAGAATAATTTTATTCAAATATTTATGTCTCTATTTTAACAAGAAATGTTAGTTAACACGAGATAACTCCCAGCTGTTAATTTTTAGAATTCATGAACAGATTTAACATTCGCTCACTGCTCTTGTTCCACATTTATAGCCTAATATATGATATTTTGATGTATTATTACTATCCAAGCATCTTGCAAAAGACCTGTATTGTTAAGGCACACTTTTATAAAATGATTAGCAAATCCATTGCCCAATTTTTTTAGCATTAATTTAGCATTTTTTTAATTATCTTAATTTGGAGAGAATGTCTATGTCATCCTTTACGAGAAAAACCAGTTTTTTCCTCGTCTTTTTTAAACTACTGAAGCACTATGCATTTTATATATATTCCAGAAAGAAACAATAACAATCTGCGAAAACTGATTAGAATCTAAAAAAAAAATTATCTTAGAAATGCAAATGGCAGGACCACTTGAATTGTTAACAAATGATTAATCCAATTATTAGGATTAATCATTAGTTAATAAATCCTTATTTTTATTTATCATTAGTTAAATAATATCCTTATTTTCTTTAAGAATCGGCCAATTAATCATCATTCTTATCGTAAATTTTTTTGTGTAGTTTGAGTTTACAAAATTATATTACTCTCATACAAAATATCCTACAAGTAGAATTAATTTTTAATTCTAAGATGAATTTTTAATCACATAACTTAGGAAAATATTTCAATCCATATAAAAACGTTACATTTAAAACGCTAAAAAATTTCTTAGGAAAAGGAAATTTTTTATAACAAGAAAAGTAAATGTTATGAAAATTATAATCTTCCAATAAAGTGAAATACATAGAGAGGTTCTAGAAATGTATTGCTAAATACACTTGAAAAATAGGTAGTGATAACACGATGGGGAACCCGTTATCGATAACTTCATATTTATTCCCCAAATAAAGAGTTAAGCCACACATATGCTTATTACATAGCCATTTTTCAGTGTTAGGTTATTACGAACAACAATTTTTACCGAGATTTTAAACGCTGAGTTTTGAAAAAATAATAATGACAATAACTAATAGCTCAAAATACGAAGATATTTTACTGTAATGGCAAAAAAAGTGTAAATAAATGTAACGGCATAAGATATAAATAATTAATTTAAAAGTAAATCACAAATATTTTAATAATTATAAATATTCACTTTGCATATCAATGCGTCATCTTTTTATGGTAACAGTTTTTATACTGGATTTCCTTTTAGAATAAATACAACGTTTCGTTTTAAAGAGAAAATTAGTTCTCTACTAGAGTTGAAAAATGAAGAACTTGGTGTCAATACGGTGGTATTATTCGTAGTTCAATAAAATACCATTAAGGTAGGTAAGTCTTTATCTGCATCTTATTACATTCTCTCAACTAAGAACCAATAACTAGTGCCCGGTAGCTTCAATTTGTTAATGTAATATGAATACGGAAAGCGAAACAGAAGCAATTATGTAAATGATTACTGATGCAAATAAAGTAAGCATTAAAATCCTACCATTTTCTGCTAGAAAAACAGCGGGGTAAGTTGGCGCCAAACTATTTTGGCTTTCAAAATTCGGAGAACATTTTTTGGCGGCAATGAAAGCACTAGAACGTGATTTTTAAACGTAAACAGAATAGCAACTTTTAAGTTTTGCAGCAGTGAAACGTCATTATTTTATGTAAACAAAATAGTAAAATGAGATGATAAAATATAATATAAGTAAAACAAAGTTCATCAGCTTTACAAGTAAAAGCGTAATCCTATCTATGTAATTCACGATAAAATAGTATAATGAATAATAAAATAATAAATCGTATAACACTTTCCTTGGACTCCAAAATTATCAACCAAGTAAATATATTTAAATTCACTAATAACGGATGCATCATAAACTCATTAAAATATTCAAGTTACTATCGTCGTAAAATTCAACACATTAAACAACTTTCGTTCAAAATTTCAAAGCTTTAAATATTCCACATCTTTCGATTGCCACATGTAAGAAACAAAAGTTAAGAAAAATAATTAACTAAATAAAATTAAATGAAAGCATTCATAAATTATAAACTCACGTCATCTCCAACATTCTCCCACCAACAGCTTAACCTTCTGCAAATATGTATATAAATATAATATTAAACATAGATATATAATAATAGTATTAAACAGTAAAACCTTTAAAAACAAACACAGTATTTCAAAATTAAATTTTTAAAAAAATCTTCCGGCTACACTAAATTCGCGCTCTTACAATTACCGAAAAAAAAAGCTCTAGGTTTGCCACAAGAAAACATACAGCCGGATACCACAACCAAATCAAAATCGTGCCAAATAAAAACTCTTGCCAAGCTTGGCGATCTCCTCGATTATGGAATTTTACCCTTAAAGACACTAAGCCTAATAAATACCTCATGGCGAAAGACAGACTTTTAAATATTTTCAAAGAAAGTGAAAATAAGCGAATTCAGCGTCTGGTTACTGGATTAGAACTCGGAGATTATAAGCCAAGTTAGCTTTTTAAGAAAATGAGAAGTCTAGCCACAGAAAATTTTCCGGAAAAAAATGCTAAAATCTTTATGGCTGAATAAGTTGCCTGATTTTATAAAAAATATTCTTCTCGCAAGTGATGAAATTTAGGCAAATTGGGTACGATGGATGACAAAATTCATGAGATGAAATCTGGAAAAGAAATTTATGCTGTTTCGCCAAACACAAATGTCAATGCTTGCTATAGTTGCAAAAATAGCTGAATTAGAACAGAATATAGATTGAATGCAAATAAATTATCTTTCTAGATCAAAACTTAAATGCAATTACTTCGGTGTACTTCGGTGACGACATCTAAGTTTTGATAGAACGTAACTGATGTATTTCGATACATCTCAAAATCGTAGCCTTCGAAAAAGCAATTTAATAACGGAAAGCAAATGCTGTTTTTTTTTTTTTTTAATTTGGCGGTCTTTGTCGACCTGGCTTGGCGACAGAAGTCGGAAAACCCCATAGCGCAACAGGATTAGCGGCTACCGCTGTTGACATCGTTTATTTATGAAAGACAGAAACACAGGACTGCTGTTGTTAAAAGATTTAGGTGCTGATGTTAGCCTTATTCCTGCAGCTTATCGTCATACAGCAGTAGATGATTTTAAATTATACGTGGCTAGTGGAACGGAAATTCCGACTTATGGAATTAAAATTTTAACTTTAGATTTAAAAGACTTAGAAGAGAATTCTAATTTCCGCTTACATTAGCTAAAGTTGATAAAGCTATTATAGGAGCTGGTTTTTTAAATAAATTTAAACTTTTAGTTGACTATCATAATTAATTAATGGAATAACTAATGTGTCTGTTCTAAGTAATGTAACGACAGTGTTTTTTGATAATTCAGTTAATATTCTAGATAAAAATTCTAACTATGCTAATTTGTTACAACAATCCAAAATTTATCTGATCAGCATTTACGTATAATATTGAGCATTATATTACATCGACAGGACAACCTATTTATACCAAAACTAGACAAATAGATTCCAAACGACTAAAAATACCAAAAGAGGAACTTCAGTACATGTTACAAAATGATACTATTCGTCCCTTTAAATCACAATGGGCCAATCCTCTTCACATGGTGACCATGCAGAGATTAACGCCGTTTGAATGCACAAACAATACCAGATCGTTATCCAGTACCTTGTGTTGAACCTTTTTAAGGTCCTTTTCTTATTCTTATTTTTAACATTTAACATTTAATAAATAATCTTTGCTTACCTTTCTTGATGATTTTACAAGACGCTTGGAATTCTTTGCCATTTTGTTTTTCACACAAACTTTATTCTTCAGAGCTATATACAACTAATAATGTTTACATTAGAACGTTCATTATTTTACTTTGCTGCCACTACACTTTTATCAAAAAATCCGCAATGCGGTAAAGAAAATATAAAGAGCATAAAAATGGAAAGCTGCGCCAGCTCGTGGCCAGCTACATAAACTGTAACATCCTCCCCCTCGATGAACTCTTGGTTCATCAAAGGATTGGATTCTGAAGTTATCTTAAACACTAAATGTTTTAATGTTCTACAAGTTTAAATGTTCATATACGCAGTGTTCGTAATTTAAGTTCACTGTGTTCAGTTCAAAGAGTTTAAGTCATTTCTAAGGGGTACAATAACTGCACAGGACGACGAAGATGAGTTCCATTAGCTAAACGGATAGTGCAAGCCCTTATTTTTCCATCTCGTCCTGGATGACACTCCTGTACAACTCCCATCTTCCATAATAATCTTGGTAATTTTTCTTCATGTACTAGAACTACAGATCCCTTCAAAAGATCTGTTACGGCATTACCTGTTTGAATTTGTTTTACGTTTCTAATTTCAAGTAAGTATTCCCTTTTCCATCTTTTCCAAAAACCTTCTAATAACCTTAGCCGGTATTTATATCGCCTTGTTAATTTTTCTTTAGTTGAATCAGGTTCAAGAATTTTGCCAGATGGTAAAGATGTCAATCTTCGCCCAACTAGAAAATGAGCTGGTGTCAGCGGTTCTGGTTCGCCGATTTCACTATAAACATAAGTTAGCGGGCGTGAATTTAATATTGCCTCAATTTCAATTAAAACTGTTTCCAGCTCTTCAAATTTAAGTGAAGCCTTCATGAGTATTTTCTTCAAACATGACTTGATAGATCTAACAAGCCTTTCCCAGAAACCGCCCCACCAGGCCGCCTTTTCCACATTGAATTTCCACTCAATACCTTTATTACCAAAATAATTTTGAACTTCTGTGTCCTTGATGGTATTCCATAATTTTTGTAAATCCTTGTCTGCTCTTTTGAATGTTTTTGCATTGTCTGAATATATTATTCGACATACTCCTCTTCTTGAAATAAATCTTCTAAAGGACAGAAGAAAATTGTTTGCTGTTTGGCTAGACACTAGTTCTAGATGCACTGCTCTTGTTACAGCGCATGTATACAGAGCAATATAAGCCTTCCCAGTTTCATCCTTTGCACTCATAGGACCAGCAAAATCAAGTCCCACAACTTCGAAGGGATTTGCCTCTCTTATTCTTTCGGTTGGTAAAGGAGCGATATCCTGACTTAGTGGCTTAGCTTTAAATCTGTAGCAAATCACACACTTGTTAATATTACTCTTAACACGCTGTCGACCCTTTAGTATCCAAAATTTTTCTCTAACTTGAGTTAAAGTTTCAGCTACACCAGCGTGTCCTTGCGTTTCGTGACAATCTTTAATAATATGGTCTGTCAAATGAGACTTCTCAGGTAATATTGCTGGATATGTTTGATTATAGCTTAACCCAGCATTTTGAAGTCTTCCACCTACTCTAAGTATTCCATTGGAGTCTACAAATGGATTTAATGTAAATATTTTCGAACTAGCTATGCTTTGGTTCATCATTAATTTCCTTATTTCTTCTCTAAAATTTTCTTCCTGAGTTTTCTTGATCCAGAAATTCTCTGCTTCAGTCATCTCTTCAGCCGTGACAGATCCAATTCTTCTTAGTTTTGGGTTTTTCACATTATTGATATATCTGAAAACATAAGATGTTATTCTGTATACTTTCTTTATGTCACTGAAGTTCTCGATAGGAATGATAGGTTCGCTGTTTTCAACAATACAGTTTGCTGTTAAGATTTCTTGTTTATTTCCCTTTCGTTTCTCAGAAATTGTTACTTTATCATGTTCATTAAATTTTCTCGAAGATATGGGCCAAAAGTTGTTACCTTTAACAAGCCAAGGTGGGCCATACCACCACATTTCATTTTTTGAAAGGGTTTCTACCTTCTGCCCTCTCGTCAATAAGTCCGAAGGATTTTCATGGCTGGGACAATAATTCCACCAATCTGGATCAGTTTTCTCTTGGATTTCTAGACACCTATTTCGTACAAATTGTTTCCATTTCGTAGGATCAGCCTTGACCCAATGTAGTACAATTTCTGAATCTGTCCACATATAAACCTTCATTTCTATGTTTTTTAACGAATGTCGAATGTATGTGATGAGTCGAGCTCCTATGACTGCTCCTAAAAGCTCTAGTCTAGGTAACGTAATCTTTTTTATGGGAGCAACTCTTGCTTTGGACATAACAAATGATGTTTTTGTTAGCTCATTTTCATTGTATCTCAAATATGCAACGGCACCATATCCGTTTTGGCTACTATCTGTAAAACAGTGCAACTGAATATTCGACAGATTATTTTTTGATTGACTGTTGAAATAATGCCTTGGAATTTCAACAATTTTTAATTTAGGAATTTCATTATACCAGGTTTTAAATCGTTTCTGCAATTCTTGATCAAGTGGTGCATCCCATTGGTATCCCCTTTGCCAACATTCTTGCATCATCATTTTAGCTGCAACAACAAAGGGAGATATGAACCCGATAGGATCGTATAGTTCGCCTGCAACTTGAAGAATCTTCCGTTTTGTTATTTCCTCAGCCGGATCTTTTAGTAATTCATCTTTGATTCGAAATTTCAGTATATCTGCTTCATAATTCCAAATATATCCTAGCAAAGTGCTATTCATTCTGTCTCCATTAAACTTCGTATTTTCAGCTGCATTCCAAATCGCATGTAATTGGGCGTTATTGCTCCTCCACTTTCTCATATTGAAACTAGCAAGCATCATAATCCTTTTCACATCTTTATAAATTTCTGCAGCTTCTTCTTCATTATCTGTACCATGAATCAAATCATCTACGTAAATATTTTCTTCAAGAAGCTGACAGATCTTCGAATATTGTGATTTCAACTTTCTTGCGTGATGCTTTATTGTTGCTGCTAGTAAAAAGGGGCTACAGGTTGCTCCGAATATTACACGCGTCATTCTTAAAATCGTCGGTTGCTCCTTTTCTTTTGCAGTCCAAAGAAATCTTACTGCATTTCTGTCCTCAGGCTTCAACAGAATTTGTAGAAAAGCAGCTTCAATATCTGCAGCAAATGCTATTTTGTGTTGACGAAATTTAATTAGCAAATCTAATAATTCAGGGTTTAAATTTGGTCCTGAATGTAAGCAATCATTTAAAGATAGACTATCACGAGTATGTGAGGAAGCATCAAATACGACCCTTAATTTCGTAGAATCGTGATCTTCTCTGATTACGCAATGGTGTGGCAAATAATAGATGTTTTCTGCAGAATTCTTTGGAGCCTTTTCAACTATTCCTTTATTTAGATAATCTTCAATTACCCTTGAATACTTGTCATAAATTTCAGGATTTTTCTTAAACCTTCTAAGTAAACTGCTCCATCTGTTTAAGGCGATGTTATAATTACTACCCATTTTATTGACGTTGTCCTTCCAAGGTAATGAAACTTCATACCGATTGGTTTTATATTCAATAGTTTCTTCAAATCTCCGAATAACTTCAGTGTCATTTTCATTTGTTTGACAGTCAAGTATTCCAATTGCATCTAAATCCCATAGCCTTTTTAAAGCTGCACTAGTTTCAAAATCAGGTGCATGTGAAATATTCTCAACAACATTCATTACCGTAATTCCGGAACGAAGTGTGGAAACATTACTTAATGCTTCAGTCCCACTTATAGTGTAACCAAATAACGTTTCAGAGGCAACAAGACCCTTTGATAATCTTTTAACCTTCCCAGTGACTATTTTCCAGTAAAAATCATTACCAATTAATACTGATATTTGAGAGTTATGGCCATCTATATTTGTAGCATCAGCAAGTCTTATCGAATTTTCCATACAATAATTAAGTATTTCCTTTCCTGGCATACCAATAACAGCTTGGTTAATTTCTGGAGTTTCAAGAGCTTCAATTATTATTTTCCCAGGTCCGCATATATCTTTAAGTATAACCTTAACCTTTTTTAGCCTTTTAACTATAGCCTCAGTAGAGCCGAATGTGTAAATCTGAAGTTCTTCTTCCCCCACAACACTTAATTTCAATTGTTTTGATACTTTTGTCAGAATGAAAGATTTATGAGAGGCAGAATCAAAAATGAGTCTTACATTTTTTCTTCTATTCTGACCTAAAGCTACTGCATTTGCAGTTTGTAAATAAACCCTTTTTTTGTTATCTCTTTCGGAAATTGACGCTACCACTGTGTCTGTTTTAAACTCACCTTTATTTTCCCGTTTATTTTCAAATTTATTATCATGTAAAATAGTATTATGCCTTAACGAACATAAATCACAGCGTATATCTGTGTTGCAACGGGCTGAGGTATGAGCCTTACGAAAACATAAATAGCATCTCCCAGCCAGTTTTAATTTCTTTCTTTTCTCCTCAATTGGAATTGCGCAATTTGAAGTAGAATGCTTCAACGATTCATTTTCTATCTTCCCACAAAATATACAGTCGGCTGTTGATGTATTCGTATTCAACGACGCAACTGCTGGGACAAAATGTTTGTTTTTGAAGGCAGTATGATATTTTTCACCTTTAAAAAGATCTCGCGATTGGTGTTTATTTTGTTCGGTTCTTATGTTAAACTCGGAATGATTTGGCGATGTTTGGAAAAATGTTCGCTCTCTGCTTTCAACTTCTTTCTTCAGAAATTTCAAAATGTTAGTCACTGTGGTTTCTGTGTCAGGAGTTAACGATCGATTGAACTCTAAAACCAATTCGCTAGGAAGTATTCTCATTAACAGCGGGCATAACAAATAGCTGTAAGAATTCGAAGTAACGTTAAGGGAATCCAGGCTTCTAATTTCAATTTCTAAACTATCATAAAGATTACGTAACATTTTAATATCATCCATTCTTTTTACTGGCTTTAAATTCAGCAGACGATTCATATGTGCGTTTATTAGAATTTCCTTTCTACCAAACCTTTCTTTCAGAATATTTATTGCCTTAGCGTAATTTTCGGCAACTAACGGTAATCCCTTTATTGACATTAAAGCTGTGTCCGTTAATAAAGATTTGAGGTAATTAAATTTGTCTACATCCTTTAAAGCAGAGTTATTATGTATAGCAGATTCGTATTGAGCCCAAAAACTTTGAAATTCACATATTTCGCCTTTAAATTTATTTATGGTTAGTTTCGGAAGTTTAGCGCCATTTGTATTTGTGTTCTCTACCGTATCTATAGTAGAAGAATTAGATGGCATCTCATTTAATTTAACATATTTTCTATTTCTAAATATTCTATTAATCTTCGATTTACACAAGGTGATTTTATTTTTATATTCCAAGCTATCCTGTATTTCGGTGTCATACTCTTTTTCGTCTGTTATGACAGATTCAATTTCATTGTTCAATATTAATATAGCGTTTTCATTTTCATTTAAGATGGATAAGTCGTCTTCTAATAAATCAAATTTAATATTTTCCGATTCAATTTCCTTTTCCATTTTAGCTATCAGTCTTGTTACTGATGCTCTTAGCATTCCTCGCTTCTTTTTTAATGCTTTTAACTTATCCATCTTAATATTCGATATTCAATCACTAATGAAACAATAATAAATACTTAAATCATAATATATCTAAAGATCACTGTTATCCCGGGTTTCGGCACCATGTCCGAACCTTGGTAAGGTCATTTTCTTATTCTTATTTTTAACATTTAACATTTAATAAATAATCTTTGCTTACCTTTCTTGATGATTTTACAAGACGCTTGGAATTCTTTGCCATTTTGTTTTTCACACAAACTTTATTCTTCAGAGCTATATACAACTAATAATGTTTACATTAGAACGTTCATTATTTTACTTTGCTGCCACTACACTTTTATCAAAAAATCCGCAATGCGGTAAAGAAAATATAAAGAGCATAAAAATGGAAAGCTGCGCCAGCTCGTGGCCAGCTACATAAACTGTAACACCTTGATTAGAGGATTTCAACCGATTTGCATAAAGCATATATCTAGATTGCTATTAATGAAGCTGAAAATAAGCTTAAAATTGCCAATATAATCCTTTATCGTTTACATGAGTATAATATGAGATTTAAGTTGCGTAACGCACCTTCTGCCTTTCAAAGATTCATTAATGAGGTATTTAGAGGACTACATTTTGGTCTCCCATATTTGGATGTTGTTTTGTTTGTTTCAAATACTGAAGAGGAACACGAAAAACATTTAAAATTAGTTTTTGATAGGTCGCAAAAAGTATGGATTGAGAATTAATATTTCTAAATCTATTTTTGGAATTAATGAATTGGAAATTTTAGGATTTCTAATTACACTGAAGGATCAAAACCTCTTTCTGAAAAGGTTAACGCTATTTTTAATGTTAAATTGCTTGATATTGCTAATCAACTACGAGCCTTTCTCGGCACAGTTAAGTTCTACCGTCGTTTTTTGAAGAGCACCGCTAGTATTCAAGCAGTTTTACGCGACTGCTTAAAAGGCGCAAAGAAAAGAAGAAAAGGGATGATCGGAAAATAACTTGAACCGATGAGGCCATTTCAGCAGTTTGAGAAATGTAAAGAAGATTTAGCAAATGTTGCTCTTATGTCTCACCCAGACATGAAATTATCTTTTTTCTTGTGCACAAGTGCTTCGAATTGGGCAGTAGGTTCAGTTTACAAGAATTCGAAAACGGTATTTGGAAACCAAACGGATTTTATTCCAAGAAGCTTAATCTCACAAAGCAAAATTACAGTACATATTATCGTGAGCTTCTCGCACCACCATATGGATGCCTATATTCTGTTATCAATCGTTCATCAAAATATTTTACTCTCAGGTTAAAGAATAAAGAAGTAAATGTATCGATAGACAGACTGAAGACAGCATATATTCTACCATAACAAATTCCTGAACAAGTGAAATTTACAACTCCAAATTGTGTAAACAATGCGCTAATGCCAGCTGAGATTCAAGCCAGAACAATTGTGGCTCAACTCAAAATCAAATCAGCTTTAAAGCAATCTCGAACTAGTAGAATTCTTAAGACAGCGTTGTGATTCAAAAACTGATATTTTATATTTATATATTAATTTTATTGTTACTTTCATAATAAGCACCATTGTTTGGTTCCCAACATTTCTAACGTAACTTTCATTACTTGTAGGGGAGTATATGTGAAGGTATAACACGTAAATAATTAATTTAAAAGTAACTCACAAATATTTTAATAATTATAAATGTTCAGTTTGCATATTATTGTTTTATCTTTTAGTGTCAACAGTTTTCGTACTGGATTTTCTTTTAGAATCCTATATTTTGTTTTTAAGAGAAAATTTATTTTACTACTAGAGTTGAAAAATAAAGGATTTGGTGTTAATTTGGAAGCATTATTTGTAGTTTAATAAAATACTCTTAAGGTAGTAAGTCTTTAGCTGCATGTTATTACGTTGTCTCAATTAAGAACCAACAGTACTAAATTGCGAAACTTAAACATTTAGATAAGTGATTGTGAGGTCAGAATTACCGATTTTCTTATGGCAGAATTTTTAAGAGAGAATGCTGCAAAGTCTACATATGTGGACCCACGCAGCAGAGAGATTCGATCAACTGTCATAAACTCTTGTTAACTGAGCTGCTTCAAGATCAAAATATTTGTATCATTGCTTATGTTTCAACCATGATTAGATATAATATAGTATTTCGTAGAGATTTATTAGATTCGAATGCTTTTATATGCTAAATAAAAATTTTATACCATTACATTCATTAAATACACAAAAGAGTTGTTTATTTTTAAAATGTAAAATTTTTGGTGGCATTATTGCCGATCAAATATAACAAAAAGTTCCAGGAATAATTATATTGATAAAAAATAACAATACTTACCCAAGTTCGAATGCCATTTCCTTTGAAACAGGCATCTTTTCAGCAGCAATGCGTCAGTTCCTGCTAGCGTTCATGCCACCGTTCGAGTGTAGCCCTGAGGCCATTTTGCTTCCATAATCCTTTTGAAATTCGCACTGGATTTCGTCACCGGTGATGATCCTCACTTGAAAGATGACGTGACGTTTCTTCTGCTCAGTAAATTTGGCAAGGATACGTCGCTTGTTCATTTCTAACCATAACACTGTCTGCACTGACACGTACGACACATCAATAATGTTTGCAGTGCCGTTGATAGCTTTCCGATGATCCGTCTGCGTAAGTTCCCGAATTTATTTCAGATTTTCGAGAATGATGCTCCTGGAAAGGCTTTCAGTTTGGTCATCGTCTTCAAGGGTCGCTTTTCCGTCTTTGAAGTGACTGTGTTACTCGAATACCACCTCCATGTCGTCTTAAATTAACGATGCATGTTCAATGTCTGTGCAGTTAATTTTTCCACTTTAGCGCAAAATTACACGTTGTTCTGTAGTTCTAGCCTCTGCCCTCATGTGACTGCAAACTACCCGACTTACATGATCTCAAAAACACCACTGTAACAACTATCGATGTTAACACTGCGATGTGTCTCAGCACACTCTTCATCCATGTTAAAGGTCATTATAGCTGAAAACGGAACACCCATAGCCTTTCATTAGCATGCTACATGCAACTTTTTGACACCCCTTATATGAGTTAGTTGGGCCCACCAGCGGCCGAGAGGTAAAATATCTGAATACTGGTAGCTCTGACCTGGGTTCGAGTCCAGGAAAACGGGCTGCCTGCATGGGCGTTTTCGGGGTTAACGTATTACGAGCCAATTTCCCTCAGAAAATCCTCCTGAAGGCATTCCTCCCATTAGGCAGATAGCCCTAGTGTGTTTTGCTATAATAATAAAAAAAATTGTATGAATTTTAAAATATTTGCGTTAAAGGTGTTATAATTCGTATTTGTTTGAAATGCAGTCTAAAAGCATATTGTTAAATTTTTATGATGTTGACAATTACAGTCAGTGTGGTTGTAAGCTAAGTAACTCGAAGCCTATAATCAGTTAAAATTCCTCTCTCAAAGTCGAGTGTATACTTTGATAAATCTGGTGGTGAAAAACTGATTCCACTTAACATGTTTCTTTGTTGCTAAAACATTTTCAAAAATTGCAAAGACTTCAAAAAACGGGGGGGGGGGTTGCTTGAATTTCTATTTTAAAAAATTTGTAACGCAGCATTTATATTGATTATTCTGTCACTTACAAAATTGTCATATATGAAATACTGCATTAAAATTTAAAAAATGCAGTGTTAATGAGTGATAACTGAAATATCTAAGCTGGTCACACATAAGAGAGACAGCACTTATGAATTTTGATATCTGATAAATATGAACAATTATAGAAACATTTCGAACCGAAGAAACACTTTATATTCCTGATTGATATCCTAAGATCAGTTTGTCAGTGAAAATAAATAACCGATTAGATATGAAACAACTATAAAGGGCACATGAAGCATCACGAGCCTTCTAGTTTGAGAAAGATTTAGTTTTCAGTTTTCGTTATGTTCCTAACATTAGAACGAACATAAATTTGAAACCATTTTGTAATCAGCAAGTATTTTGATAGTTTCGTAATATGAAAGAAATATTATTAATAAAGAAATAATTATGTATCAATGGGTAAAATCTTTCACTTTTAATCACTGAAAGATAGTTATAGAAGTGTTCTAGTTTATAGATAAATAAATTTATACTAAGATGTACTTCTTATACATCCAGTTTTAATCTAAACATGAAGAAATAACTGTTGATAATGATTTCAGTAACAATAAAGATATATAGCGGATACATTCAGTTAGAAAAAGTTGTAAATGTAAATTCTAAAATGCATTTACACTCGTGCTGAAAAAATAAGCAACAAAGGTAAAAGAAGAGGTACAATTTTACAAAGGGAAACTAGTGTTTGAGACACTATTCTGCTCTGCCATTCAAGGTGAAGGCACCACAGGATTTTCAAATCATCTTGGTTGTTTGGGCCAGTAATCAAGGCAGTTAGGCTGCCTTGTAATACTGCTTTAGGTGGGCATATATCATTATTTAAACTTACTCTACACTTACATTTAGAAAACACATTATATCGGAGATTAGTCTGAGTTTCTGATACAATGTACTCAGTTGTATTTGGGGGTTAGTAAAACCTAGCCTATGTTAGTCAACCTATTTACACTATATACACAATCAAAGTAGGACGCAGGCTACGATGTCTGCCAGGTTCGCAGACCTGTTACACTTAATTCATCTATGAACTGTAAATTTTTGTTTACATGTATGAAAATTGCGAGGGCTCCTTTAGCACAGTAATAGTCCGTAAAAAGCGCTGATGTTGTAAAGTCTCTGTAATAGAGTGGGAAGTGCGCATCTCGAAGGTGTTGCATCAGAGGACAATCTAAAATGTAGTGCAGAGTGTCTTTGCTGGAATTCTGGGAGCCTCACGGGCACCTAACTTGTCTGTTGAGGAATCTCTCATAGTACGCTGGGAACTTCCGGTGGTTGGTACATGGTTGTACGTAAAAGTGATCTGTCTTCGGCCCTTTCAGACTGACTTTGGGAATATCTGATATGTGAATCTTCCTGTGTCATTGCTGTTCTAGCGATTTACAAAGGGGAAGAAGAAGAAGAATGGATACTCCGCCCCGTTCAATTAAGAACGCTGCACTGAGTCTAAAATTTTGATAAAGCTTGCCGAATAAGATGCCGAAACATGTTACCGGTCGTACGCTAGCAACACACGGCCTGTTAAGGCTGAGGGTGTGCCGGACACAACACATCCCTGTCTAAAAATCTTTGTTGGTCTCGCCAAGGGACCCACTGGTTCTTTAGTAATAAAAGAAAATGCAAAGAAATTAGGGTATATACATAATACAATGGAAGATAAATATATACATTATTTACATTTAGAGCCCACACTCTATCATAACAGATGGATAGAAGATCCTCGTGTTACATTATTTTCCTTGGATGATACAGATGGAAAGTTGAGCCTTCATTATATTTTATTTTATCTTGGTTGTACAGGTGGAAAGTTGAACTTTATAACATCATTTATCCTAGGTTATACAGAAAATTTGTTAATCTTCATTTCGATTATAGTTACTTATACAGATGTAGAGAATATCTTGTTACATTCTTTCTACTATTATAAAATCTTCATTGTCTAAGATGTACTTCATAAGCTCTTGGATTCCTTTAGCACATTTATAGTTATCGAACAGATCTTTCTCTTGAAGTCTGTTGGCAAAGTCAGGGAGGTGTTCCTTCCTGACTGTTGAAAGTAGTGGGTAATCGAACGGTCGCGGACACTTAGCCGACAACCACTTAGCCGACGGGACACTTAACCCACACCAGTTAGCCGACAAGACATTTAGCCGACAGGGACACTTAGCCGACATGGACATTTAGCCGGCAGGACATTTAGCCGACATGGACACTTAGCCGACAGGACATTTAGCCGACAGGACATTTAGCCGACAGGACATTTAACCGACACGGACATTTAGCCGACAGGTCATTTAACCGACACAAGCAGTTAGCCGACAGGACATTTAGCCGACACGGACAGTTAGCCGACAGGACATTTGTCCAAGACAGAACATTTAGCTACGGAACGTTTAACTGTCAAGACATTTAGTCAACAGGACACTAAGCCGACAGTGACGTCTTAGCTCACACGTACGAACTAATTATTTAATCTTACTATGAATTACGAAATTTCTCGACTTATCCGTAAATTCAATATTTAAGTAATATTTTTACTATCAGTAAAATTCATTTTTCTATTCTTAAAGATCTCATATGTGGTTATAATTATTGTGTTCATTTAGCATTGTGTGATATTTATCTTGTTGTTTGGTGTATATTGGCCAAATTAAAAAAGCGCTGAAATTTCTCATCAAGGAATATGAATTAAATTTCGAAAGGAAAAAAGATTTTTTTTTTATCTAAATACGGCGGTCACTTAATTGCATTTTAATATGGGATCTTCAAAAATTATCCGTAAAGCTTCTTCATTTAATCAACTGGGTCCTTTTGAACACTTTCACATCATTAATAATTTTTCTTGTTTACTTAATGATATTAATTTTCCAATCTGGCTGTTCTTAATGCTTTCAAATTTGTATGAAATTAAAAGCTCGATTCTGTAACATTTTATTGTCCTGTCGACTAAATGTCCTGTCGGCTAACTGTCCGTGTCGGCTAAATGTCCTGTCGGCTAACTGTCCGTGTCGGCTAAATGTCCTGTCGGCTAACTGTCCGTGTCGGCTAAATGACCTGTCGGCTAATTGTCCGTGTCGGCTAAATGTCCTGTCGGCTAAGTGTCCGTGTCGGCTAAGTGTCCGTGTCGGCTAAATGTCTTGTCGACTAACTGGTGTCGGCTAAGTGTCCCGTCGGCTAAGTTGTTGTCGGCTAAGTGTCACGGACCCGTAATCGAATATTAGATGCTTAGCATCTGCAGTCTCTGCTGCGGCTCTGCTGCAGTCTCTGCTGCAACGCACGTTTCGTCTAAGAAATCGTTTAAAGTACAACGGGAACTTCCCGTGACTGGTTATAGCCATTACTAGTAGGAAGTCAGTTCGAGGCTTGAGGATAATACTCGTAAGTGAGTCTTCCTGCTTCTGAATTGTCCCATCTATCTTGCCACTCTTTTATTGCTTCTTTAGGAAGTCTGTTTTTCACCACAGCTTGGGACATTGGCAGTCAGTTGTCACTTTTCTTGAGGCTTCTTTTGCTGCTTGGTCAGCTGCCTTCCTGCCTTCTATGCCAATGTGGCCTCAGATCCAGTTGATATTTACTGTGCGGATCGTAGTCTCAGTATTGATAAGTTCTTTGAGGGCTCTTATCAGAAGAGTTGGTTTATTGCTGTTGAGCTCACGGAGGAGGCTCTGGCTATCCGAGAATACGTGGATTGGCTGTTTCTTATCTTTGAGATAGTCATTAACCCATATGAGAGCTGCTGTTAGCGCTATGGCCACCGCTTGAAAGAAGGATGCGGTACTACTTAGTTTGATTTTCTGAGTTTCTATCTTTCTCTTATTATCATAAGCCACAAATGCTGCTCCGACTTGGTCCAGTGTCTTTGAGGCATCTGTGAAGATCTCCACACCGTATTCTCTTGGAGTCTCTTTGCGCCAATCAATTTTATTTGCCCTTGCTGGATGATCTCTTACCACCGACTGGCATTCTTTTATCTCTGGTCCAGAGATGCGACTTTCTCCGAGAGTAATTTTCTCTCTACAGTGTGTGAGGCGAAATGCCTTTGACTCCTGGTCCGCTTTGAGGTCGAGTGGGAGAGCTCCTACTAGCACTTGGAGTGTTGATGTTGGCGTCGTACTAAAGGCCTTTGTGATGCTGAGCAGTACAATTCTCCGGATTTGCAGAAGTTTATTCGTAACTCTTACAGTTTTACTGTGGTGCCACAAATGGGCAGCCGTAGAGGATTAGTCTTTCAGTGGCTCTTATATAGAGCTGTTTCAGGATTTTTCCTTTAAGGCCCCACTTGTGGGCCAAGCGGTTGAGGCTGTTAACTATGGCATGAGTGCGATTCCTCATTTCCGTGAGATGTGGTATTCATATCAGCTTTTTGTCCAGAACGAACCCTAGTTATTTTAGGGTATCTTTATTTCGGATTGGAGTTTTTATCCATTTGATGCGAGGCTGACTGCAGACCAGCTTTGCACCTTTTGGGAAAGTAATCATTTGTGTCTTTTCCGGGCTGAAGTGTAGTTTACGTTTATTGCCCCAGTCTTCCAGAACTTTTAATACCTTATTTGCCTTCCTCTCGATAACAGTTCTGTTTCCTCCTCCAATTATGATTACAAAATCGTTCGCGTAAACCTGCAATTCTGCATCTTTACCAAGATTTATATTTAGCGCAGTAGTTGCTATTATATTCCATAGAATTGGGTCCAGATTGGAATCTTGGGGGGCCTCTTTTAAAATAGGCTTTGCTGATTTGCACTCCATCCCTGTTATACGTCATTTTTCTGTCGCTTATATAATTCTTTAAGGAAAGGAATAAATTTCTTGGACAATTCGGGTCTATGAGTGTAGCTAGGAGACTTGGCTACCATAAGTTATTGAAAGCTGACGCCACATCTAGGGAAATCATACAGGTATGCCAATTACGTCTATGATTGTCTTTCACTCTTTCAATGAGATTTTCCAAAGCATCGATTGTGCTTTTGCCAGGGGTGAACCCGTACTGTAATGGACTCAGAAGGTTATTACTAATGAGGTAATATGTGAGTCTTTTGGCAAGCAGTTTGTCTAATATCTTGCCCCATGAGGATAGAAGGCACATCGGTCTGTAAGCACGCGGGTCGAATCTCTCTTTTCCCTCCTTTGGGAAGAGACTGAGATTTGCGTTTTTCCAGAACTTAGGAAAGTAGCCCAGATCCGAGCAATTGTTCATAAATTTTTATGGAAAGTTCTTTATTTGCCATATACAGTTCTTCCACGCATTCCAGTGTGATTTTACCTAGACCTGGTGATTGTCCTTTCTTGGCTGAAGCTATGACTGTCTCTGTCTCATCCTGAGTAAAGTTGAGGTCGTTTTGCGTCTCTGCGACGAACTTCGCCTTTTCTCTCATCACTTTATGACCCTCGTTATCTGTATTTGGGTCGTCATTCGGGAAGTGGGATCAATGATAGAGCTTATTGTATCTTCAATATCTATAGTGAATGACCCATCCAGCTTTTTAATTTTGCAGAGTTGGAGCTGAGCTTGACTTTTACCTATGGCAATTGTGTAACAGGTGCCGAACTGAGATGCTGAGGAGAGAATTTCCCAGTAATTGTTCCCAGTCGCCAATTTTGCTTGATAGATATTGAGTTTGTATAAAGCTTCCTCCTTTTTATACGTTTGTCTTAGCTTTGCTCTTCCTTCATCATTCCATGTATGGGACTGATACCGCCTCCTTAGCACTCTGACTTTCTTCCTCTGGATAGTGAATGCTAGAGTCCACCATGGGTGAGAATTTGCGTTAGGATGGTTACTCTTCCGTGACTTATTTGTATCAGCGAATGCCTTATGTAGTATTTCGGTAGTTTGTTCAACTGTGTCTCTTACTGCTGCCGCAGAGTCTAGATTTGTTCTCTGCTTGAAGCCTTCGGTGAGCTTTAACCGAAGGTCGATCCAATTTGTGCGAGCAATTTTTAGCCTTGAGAAGTTGGTATCTTTTAGAGTAACTTCTGAGAGTTCGTAAGTGATTTTACGATGATCCGACAGTGTCGTCTCATTTTCCACCATCCAATTTTGGATATTCAGATTCCCACAGTTCCTGATGAGGGTGACGTCCATTCAGGACTCTCCTCTATTTGCCGTACATGTGGCTTTGCTCGTTGGACCATTACAGACTGTAAATTCTGTAGCAGCCTTGAAATCGCATAATTGTACACCTGTCGGATCTGCTTGAGACGGTCCCCAAAGGGGAAATTTTGCATTAAAGTCACCGGAAAGGAAAACCGTTGTGTCAGCGTATTTCCTGACTAAATGCTCCAGATCGTATAGGATGTCATCTAGCGGTTGAGATGAAGAACAGTAAATCGAGCCCATTATGAATAGATCACTTCCCGAAATCCCGAAATCCGTATTATGAATCTCCAGGACAGAGAGACTTGGGTTGGAGACAATAATAACTGCTTTTGGGTTGCTTTTCGAGTAGTATTTCTTATATTTCATTGGGAAGCCCGTGATCTTCCCTTTAGAGGCATAAGGATCTTGGACGCATGTCAGTATGGTGTCATCTTTAGATATGTCAACGCTTAATAGTATATTTGCGCTCTGACAGTGCTGGGTATTTGTCTGAGTTATGCGGAATTTATCCACAGTTGATCTTTCGCTTCAGGATTTCCACTTCTGTCTTCAAACAAGCGCACGATTTTGACTTTGCTTCGTGATTTGCCTTCAGACCTAATTTGAACCTTTCATTTGCTTTAGTGCAATTATTACATTTTGCCTTTGTTGCAGCAAAAGCAGCTTTAAGATGCCCGTCTCTCCGCATTTGGAGCACTTAGTTTCTTCCTTTCAGTAGCGTTAAGGTGTGTTCAAAGCCAAAGCAGTTGTGATATTGCATCACGCGGAAGAACTCCCTTACAGTGTTCCGTGTCCACTGTAGGTTCACCCTCTGGTTTTCATCATTAATCGGAAGGGATCGGGGTTCGCCGATACGATCCAGTTATTGCCATATCTTCCCTTCATCGGGAATTTCACTTCTATTTCCGCTTCTTCATAGTCTGAGTTTTGAATTTTTATTATGTCTGCTAACGTATCTTTGGTGATGTCATTGCCAACATTATAGATCATCACTTTTGGGTTTACTTTGGTTGGACATTTGACGTCCATAGTCTCTCTTAGGGCCTCATTTTCTCGGATAGCCTCTTCTAGAAGCTCGATCTCGTCCTTCTTCGAGACCTCGATCAATATGCCTCCTTTATTGATCTTTCGAACTTTTTTGATTCCCACTTTGAATTTTGTCGCATCAATGTTTTTTACAATTTTGCTCTTTTTTGTTCCGACTTTTTTTTTCTTCTTTAGAGTAAACCATCACTATATGTCCTTTCTCCTTGTTTGACTTTCTTGATTGTGATCGGGATTTCTATCTTTGTCTTTGAACTTTGGCGCCTTTAGAAGCCTTTTGTGCTTAGGTCTTAGCCTTGCTGATGGTAGTTGCCATTTCAGCCTTTCCCTCTAGCTCCACCATTTTAAGGCTTTGTTCTGTGAGGAGATTGAACATATAAAAGAACATATATCTTATTTCTTTCCCATAGTCTTTCGGTATTCGTTCACTTTCCAAGAAGTCGTTCATTTTGCACATATATTTTTTTGCTTCATTCAAAGAGTCTTTCGAGACCATAGTCTCGTTTATGGAAATATTTCCTTCCATTTTGCCACTTATTAAACAATTTTGCACTGAGTGTAATTCTTTGCACAGGTTCTCTCTGGTACCCTGGGGTTCACACCAGAGAGAAGTTGAGTCCAGTTTTAGCCCTCTTACGAGGGATCCCCCTGACTACGACAAAGTACCCGACTCGCGGGAGTGTACGATTAGCAAAAGATTCTCAATAAAGATATGGAATCCAACTATGTGTCGCTAGAATCACAATTTGAGCACAGAATCACTACTAATATATCACTCCCCCAGGGGGTTACAAAGGGGGAATTAAAACATACAGTTTTGCATTTGAGGTAGAGGTTGCATCGCCAAATGCAAATAGGCAACCAAAATTAGCATAAAACGCAATCCGGCAATCACACCACAACGCCTTAAAAATTGGCACATAGGACCTCTGTGTCAAATCGCTAGCAGGGATAATTCTGTGTAATCCGAGATAGCCAAAGCGGAAAGCATGGGCCGAAGAGACCATTTGCACGATGAAATACGTCGGAATGGAGCAAGCTGGTACAAGATAATCCCCTGTTGCGAGAGAATTGAACGTGCGTCGCAGTGTCATCAATAGGCTGTGGAATTGTTACAAAGAGAACAAACCCCTGTAGAAGATATGAGTCTTCATGCCGAAGGATTAACACAAAAGCAGACGATCGCTTCCTGTTGTTATGTGCAAGAAGCTGTAGATCACTAACAGCTGGCGTCGCATCGGACGGACTATATCCCCCCAAAATGTGTCGCCTCGACTGCGCAAAGGTGAACTGTACACCCGCCAACCTGTGGTTTGTATTCCTTTGTTCCCATCGCTTGTCACGGCATGGTTGAACTGGGCTCATGAACATCACAGTTGGACACCAGAGCAGTGGGCTCACATACTCCTTACGGATGAGTCTCGATTTAACATCCAAATGGATTCCCAAAGAGCAAATGATATGGCGGGAAACAGGGACACGCTATCAGGCGCCAAACATCGTCAAAAGAGACCATTATAGGAGGCTTACTTGTAAAGGGTGGGATAGCAAAGAACGACCGCATTAACCTGTACGTGAATCCTGGTGGTTCCCTCACAGCCGTTCGATATCGTGACAAATTCTACACCCTTTTGTGCGTTTTTTATCACTGCAATGGATACCGACGCGATATTTATGGACGATAACGCCCTCCCGCTTTGAGCTCGAGTGTTGAGAACTTATATGGCGAGTGAAACCATTCCACATCTGCCGTGGCCTGCTAGATCACCGGACCTGAATCCTATAGAGCATCTATGGGACATGCTGGGACGGCGGATAGCAGATTGCACTTTCCACGAGCTCCGATATGCATTCCTACAGGAATGGGCGCTACTGCCAGAGCAAGCTATCAACCACACTGTTGCCGGCTTGCCTCGTCATTGTCAAGCATACATTTCAGCTAGAGCATGTCATACTCGTTATTATCGTGATGTTTCCACTGCACATTCTTCAGAACCGTTTGTTTTTTTGCGATTTGATGATCGTAATGAATGTGTTTTTATATGTCTTTGCTTTATTGTTTGCTACTTTGTCTAGTAATGGCACGAGAAGTTCTTGGATCAATTTTACGCCTATCCGCTGAATAGATTTTGTTTATTCCGTGTTTTGCCTTTGCTGCTTATTTTCTGAGCTAGACTGTATTTGAGTTACGTGTACATCTGTGAGATGGATAAACGTTAAACATATGGAGCACGTGCCTTAAAATAACCGTTTTTTAAATTTTTCCTCTTGCTATAATTACTTCTTTTATTCATTCTTTGACAGATGCTATGGACATTGCCAGTAGTAAAATAGTTCTAGGAAGCACAAGCAGTGGACGTATTTCATCCGGTGTTTTAAAATCCCACTCCGGAACTTCGTACAACACAGGAAGAAACAGATCCTTAATAATATCAGCTCCGCCAAAAAATGGAATAACGGCTAACATTCGTCTCTTAGATTTTCGGCCTTACTGCCAAGATATTCTAACTGTAAGTTGAAAGAAATGTACATTTTTTAGATTATCTATTATTTAAATTCCTGTAATTGTCTCTGCAAAAAGGTTACAAGCACTGTAAGCACTGTATGCATTTATGTGCAAATTTGCTCTACCGTATCACACGTAATTTAGGTGCGTGTCACTGGGAAACATACCATGTCTGTTGGGTGCTCCGTGCGAGACCCCCATATGGCTCCAAATGGTCAGCTCTAGATAAGGGCGGATGTGGTGCTGCTACCGGTTAACCTTAACGGTGGAGAGATGGTGCCCACGTCCTCCGTTACTACTACTACTACAAAAAGGTTATGAGGGCATAAAAATAAAAATGATGTAATGTGAAAATCTACTGTTTCTCACATTATATCATTTCATTATCTTACAAAGTCTGTAAGGTTTTAGTTAAACTAACCAAGTTTTATTTTAATTTAAAACTGTCTATCTCCTCTCTGTTTCAACTTCCTGTCAGAAGAAGCGCGCGTTTTCAGCTTATGCTAATTTCGAAGTACGGCCAAGTACTATTTAAGCCAGAGGTAGAAACCTTTTAGCGTGAGAGAGCTTTAGTCTCAGATCACGGCCACTTGGCTCAACGTTCGTCTGACCAGCTAGCAGATAATTTCTAAGCCATAGTGCTTACTACGTGATTGCATTGTAATACAATTTGAAGTGCGCTAGTATTAGTATATCTTGCTACGCACCCTTTTAGGTAGAGGCCAACTTCCGCGAATTGCTCTGCGAAGCAAACTTTGATTTAAGTTCTATTTTAGGTTTAGTATTTAAATTTATTTGATTGTTAAGTTCGACCCAAGTGCGGTCTTTTACTTTCTGTATCTCTCCCGAGTTGGGAAGTTTGTAAATTAATAGTGATTTAATAAAAGAGGATTTCAAATCCCTTCACGTGCAGTTACTATCCAGCCCAGAAGTACATCAGAACAAAGCTTACATTTCATCAGCTCACTGTTCCAGTTCAGGACCTGAGAAGAAGGACCCTAGTACAGACTTTACCATGTTTCACAGAATACTCAGTCCTGATAAGTCATCAAAGTAATGCCAGGTTGTCTCGATTAATTTAATGTGTTAATTGATGGTGTATTTATGTTACACATTCAGAAAGTTATAAAACAGTCTTTTCTACTTTGCAAAGAAATTTAGTAGTAAGCAATGCTTTTGAACTTGCGTACTGAAAATCTACCACGAATCTCACTCGATAAGCTTTCAAAAATTAGACTTGTTCGTTAATAAAGGATTTACGAAATGATATAGACAAACCGAGCTTAAGTGAACTTAGCAAATCAACCAGTTTTAATATTCTAGATCAAAGGTTCTCAACCGGTGGTACGAAAGAGAAAAATAGGTGGCACGTAAAGGAACGAAGTATTTTTAACTATTAAATTCAGTTAAATACTCCAACATCCTGTTAAAGTTTTTGTGAAAATTTATGTGACCTGAGCTTTGTTCAACGACTTTAGCAAAACATTTTCACAAATATTCTTTTAGCCATAGATACAACAAAATTTATCATAAATGAGGTTTTTAAAAGGAGTAATAGAAATGGATATTGTATTTAAAAGGAAATAAAAATAAGTTCCTATAAAAAGATAATAGTGTCTCATTAATGCTTTTAGAGTTCATCGGTTTATTAGCATGTCTACACTTTACGTCGCCACGATTTCCAGGCACATATTGCTCTCTTTTCAATTAGAAGCATTTTTTATGTTAATTTGTTGTCTCTAATAGCAGGCATTTTGTCTTCTTGTTGTTTTGTATTCCTTACTTTTCTACACGATTTGAGAATATCTTCATTTGTTTTTGAAGAACTCGTAATATATTGTGCATTTAAATATTTGTGAAAAAATAATAAAACAAACCTAGATTTTCAAAATGGAAATGTAGTAGGATTGACTAACCAGAAAAGCAATGATTCACGGGTGATGGATCAATCCAGGACAATCTACTAGCACTAAGAATATTGAAAAGAAAAGAAAAATTGTTTCTAGAAAATATAATGAAAGTTATTTATCATGTGTATTTTCGTGGAATGGATATAAAATGGGCACTCAACCTCAGTGTGTTGTTTGTGCTTAACTATTATCCAATCAAAATACGAAACCATCGTTTCTTAAAAGACATCTTGGATCTAAGCATGCCAGTTTAAAGAATAAATTTGAAGAATATTTTAAGAGGAAATTATCGAAGTTCAAAAATAGTGAACAAGTACTGAAAGGTTTTGTTACTTAAAAGTGAAAAAGCTTTGGTAGTTACCTAGTAAGCCTAAGAATTGCCAAGAATGGGCAGGCGCACACTAGGAGAAAACCTTATATTACCAGTAGAGGGGGGAGATGCTAAAGCTATCGTTTTAACGTTATTCAATGAAAACTCAGCTACTGAACTTAATAACATTCTGTTATCAAATGATACATTACGTCGACGAATTTGTGAAATGGTAAAGTCCATAAAAGAGACACTTATTAAAAAAATAAAACATAGTGAGTATTTCGCATTGCAATTGGATGAAAATACTGATATAAGGAACTTTGTTCAAATATTAGTTTACGTACTTTTAGAAGAAGATAAACGAGTTGCCAAAAAGTGTTTGTTTTGTGAATTTCTTCATAATAGAGCAACTGAAAATTAATTTTTCAAAGTAATTGACGATTTTATGTATGAGAATGATATTCCTTGGAATAAGTGCATTGCCGTATGCAGTGACGGAGCTCGGGGTTTAACAGGAAAACATAATTTTTACGATTATATGTCAAGAGAGAGGCATTGAACATGAAAAGCTTTTGTTACATTCCGAAGGAAGGTGGTTATCCAGAAACAAAGTTTAAAATTGTCTTTTTGAACTTCGATCAGAAATTTAAATTTTCCTCTGTGATTAAATATTTGAATTGAAAAACTGCTTATTTGGGGAATTACGGTTGGCGCGTTTAGCATATTTAGCTGATATTTATGAAAAGTTCAACGAAATAAATTTAGTATTACAAGAACAAATTGTTAATTTGTTTACAATTAGAAATAAAATAAATGCAATTATAAAAACATTTGAGCTAAAAATCAAGAATTGGATAATTATATTTTAAGCTTTCCATCACTTTTAGAAAGTTTGCTAACAGAAAATAAGCTGAAAATAATAAAAGAATCAGCATCCGACATTAAAAATCATTACTTTCAGTAATAAATAATTTCAACATATACTTTCCCGAAGATTATGAAACGAAAATTGGATTAGAAATTTTCCTTTTGTTCAAATGTATCTGAAATTTTATCTCGTAAAGAAAAAGAACAATTGATAGAAATTTCCTGTGATCGATCCTCTAACTGAAGATTTCAAAAATAACACACTTGCAAACTTTTGGCTGAACCAAAAAAAGAATTTAAATACATTTCAAATAGAGCTATACAGTTTTTAATCCCTTTTTACGCAACCTACTTGTGTGAACAAGAATTTTCTTCCACGTCATGTTTAAAAAATGAATACAGAGTTTCTGGTTAACTTATGGTTAAAACTAAGTGAAATAAGACCAGACATAAAGAAATTGAGCTCTCAGGCCCAAATTTTCACACTAAATTTTAGAATTAAAGTATTATAACTTAAATTAAAATCTTAAATATAAGTAAAATGGTAACCAATTTTTAATCTAATAGAGTTTATGTGCGCATCTTTAATACAAATAGGCAATAGGTTGTGCAAATGGCAATTTTTTTTTTAAATTCCTATTGAGAAATTGAAAAATGATCATTGTTTCTAATTTTTGTTTAGGTGGTACGAGATTTTCAAAAGGTTGAGAACCGCTATTCTAGATTATTATCATTTAAGACATCGTTTAAATTTAATTGTGCTTAACTGTTTATACAGGTTTATATGATTTATCAGAAACTATCAAGATGTCATGAAAAGCCTTAAAGTATTCCTTATATTATTCTATAATTTTATCGATTTCCGAATAACTGCCAATTAATTTATAATCATCATTTAAATATTAACAGTTATTCATGTTTATTAATGGTTACTTCACTCATCATTATGTTGTAGAGACATTAGGTATTTTTTTGGAACAACAGAGATGAAAAATATGCAATGCCTTCGCCGGGGATCGAACCACGGACCTCTGAAATACCGGCTCAGTGTGCTGATCATTACACCACGAAGGCACGCTAAGAATGTGGGAGATATACCTTATAATGTGTGAAGTAATGTGTATTGTTATCACATTATTAGTAGTTATATTTGTCTTGTTATCACATTATTAGTAGTTATATGTGTCTTGTTATCACATTATATTCTTCCATAAATCTTTTTTTTTTTTTTTTTTTTGTTGTTGTTCTTTTTTCTCAGAGCAGCTCTCTATGTATGTGAGTCAAGATAATTTTCAAGTTAATTTTTCATGAAAATTATTTAATTCCATTTTTGCCGTTTCAAGAATATTTCATGAAGCATAATATTGCAAATATTTTCGTAAGCAATAACAAAAGAACTAAGGATTTAATTGAAAGACACTTCTGAACTTAATAAAAATATAATTTTAAATTTTATTTCAATTTTTACAGGTTATTAAAAACATTTATTTCAAATTAATGAAATCCTACCTATTTGAAGCACAGTAAAGTATTTTGAATCAGATAATATACGAAACAGTTATTTGATTCGAAACACCTTCCCCCATCAAAATTTTATAAATTCTTACTGTAATTGTAATACATTTATATTATTGTTACCGGAAAACTGAAATTATATAATATTCTACTCGCAGTTTGTAACAGTTAAGTTTTAGAATACTTAATAACTTAAGTTTTGCAAATCTCTCTCAAGTTTCAGTTTATTTTTCTAGACAAGAAGTTCAGATAGAGATAATTAATTTGCAAAAATAAACGCATTTGATTTTCCCACATTACTTACCGCACGCTTTTACATAGCAGTGGATTTCAGCTGCTGATATTTGGTATCGCATTTTTCAGTTTTCGGTCCTTAAGTTGCAAAGGATCTTTGAGTTATAAATAATTATGTACAAAGTAGAAAAATAGAGACACATTAAAGTCTGTTGACATTAATGTGTCTCTACTGGTAGCGAAACGGACTTGCGCTGCAGAACAGACCTGGTTAAACTGCGGCTAGAGAGCTACTTGGTGAATCATTGGCCTGTTAAATGCGGCTCTCTTTGTGACAAATAGTAGTTTTATTTTTGCAATACAATTATAATTTTGAAGACAAAGCTTTACATTATCCGTACAACAATTTTAAATAATTCCAAACTGTGTAGAGTACGCTTATAATTTAAACAACAAAGTGATAAGCAAAAGAAAAATAACTCCGTTTTTGCGATTTACTGCCTTGGCAATTGCATTTTCAAAAATGATGATGTCTACTGGGAAAGTAGCAAAAACAAAGTATTGTATCAGCAAGATGCTGCGTTGATCATGTTCTTCAAATTTTGCTTGAATACTCCGAGTATTTATTTGCAATTTGAACTTTAGAGAGAAAAGTATATTTGATGATTTAGTTTATGTCTGATGATGAACAAAACGATAAAATGATTTAAGGCTAGGTTTATTTTCCATTGGTCATCTGAAAAAAGCTGAGCTACTCTTTTTTTATACAAAGACACTAGAAAACTAACAACAAATTTTAAAATAATTGTCATATCTTGACTTGCAGTTTCTCACTAACGCCAACTATCGAATCTCATTTATGCTTTCCAAATTTGTGCATATATATCAAAAGTCATCAAAAGTTAAAAAACAAAATTCCCTAACTTCTTTCATTAAACTATTGAGCTATTCTTCATTGTAAAAAGGGATTTACATGGTTATAAACACTACATTGTCTTTCGTTTGCAGTGTTATCCATTAAAATCACATTACAGTCATAATCGGGGAAGAACTGTAAGCCAGATAAAAATGCATATTTCCCTATCTGACAACACAGTAAAATTTGTATATCGTTGGAACATACTTACTTTACTGAATACATAGCAAGAGCAACAAGAATTATTTATTTCCGTCTTTAAATAATCACATTAATTAAAAATGAGAAATCCACTTTTAAAATGATATAAATATCTATTTGTGTTCTCGAATATACTTGAACTCTGAATTTTTTATTCCTGTTCAGAATTTTTCTGTTGCCATAAAGTTTACTTCCCGTGATGACAAGTTTGCCTACTGCCGGAACGCCTGGCCAGTTAGTAGATAATCTTCAAGTTAAATTATGAATTAAGGAAAGTTTGGAGCTTTACAAGACGAGAATAAATAGTGGGCTTGGATTTTATGGCAGTCAGATAATGAAGGTATTAAAATAGAGGTCTTAACTTGCAACAGGCTTAAAATAATTGTATGAGCACTAACTTACATTGCGACTTACTACAAACAGAAAAAAAAAGTCTATAAACCTGACGAATGCTAAGAATAATATCATATTAAGAACTTACAAATTAAAATTCATAATCTAGCTTTAAAAATATGGAACCTCAAGATGCAGTTCATTTAAAGAAAGGCAAAATTTAGTTGAGAAATATATATAAGACAATGAATGTAAAATGAATTAAAAAAATACCTGTATAAATTAAGTAACTGGCTCAAATATATGAAGAAGCCAAGTGTGTAACTCATATAGTTAAACTGAAATAATACAATTAAGCATGATTTTTACATTACATTAATTACTTGTGTTACTTTTTATGTTAAATTTACTTGTGTTATTTTCAGCTGTACGATGCTGCAATCACTTACAAACGGATTTCGATCTGCAATAAATTTCCATATCGTAGTCGAGAAGAAGACCCACATGAGATCAGGAGAACATTCTTCGCTTTAAGCGGAAACTTAGTAGTCAGTTTTTCTACACAACCAGGAAGTTCCTATATGTATGATGGATTTGAATTAACTTTTACAGTTGTTTCAGGTAACTGATTTGTGCAAAACTAATTTTAGAAAATTTAGCGAAGAGTATAAGGTAACTTAAAGAAAGTAACACATCAAAAATCTTAATTTTATAGAAATTTTAGAGAAAAAAAAAAGCTGAAAAACTAGAGGACTTCTGTCCCCTTCCTCTTAAAAATAATACTGTTTTCTATTTCCTTTCCACACGGAAAATCATCTCGTTGCTGTCACTGCAATAAGTTGAAAGCTGAAAAAGGTCTTTTCAAAGTTAAGACGCCACTCATTGTAAAATTATGACACCTTAACTCCTGCTAAATGCCGCATATATGGCAGTAAAGTTAAAAGCCATTAAGTGCCATGTAGCTAAAACTTTTATAAATCTACTCTATTTTTCAGAATCACGTGACAATTGGAAGTGACGGAGACGTGTTTGAACAATGTTCTTTCAAAGTTTTATTTTTGTGGCAATGACAATACTTTTTTTGCTATGTGGCAAAGACTTCTTGAGCCACGTGTTTGAAATGACATCATCAGTTTTTTACAACTTGCGCAACTATGAGGGGTAAAGTTAATTAAATAAATCAAAGAGAAATCTTGATGTTACAATGCAAATTTAAGCTTTTTCTTCGAAAGCAAACAGTGATTTTTGAAGTCATGAATTTTAATTTGTCTAAATTTTGTTCTAAACATAAACAAAACAAGAAAGCCAAATTAACTAAGTAATTGCATGAGTGTCTTCAAAAATCACTGTTTGCTTTCGAAGAAAATGCTTAGTTTAAATTTGCATTGTAACATCAAGATTTCTCATAGAGGTTTTCCTTTCAGCCATTTGAAATGTATTGCATTAAGAACAAGCGGAAAAGCAAATGAATTCTTGATCTTCAAAACTTGTAATCACTTTATTAAATCATACAACGTTAATGGTTATTTTCAGTAGTTATTTTCGTAATTATTTGTAGGTTGCACAGTCAACAGCCGTCGAAGATAAAATCCGGAAATTCTTTAACTTGTAATGGGAACGTTACGATATTCCCAAAGATCTGAAAGCTATTACAAATGATAATAATCCAAAAACTTTTGCGAAATACTCCGAAATGAAAATTACTCGTCGACTCATAAATTTTATGAAACTAAAATCTTTCAAAATTCGTTTTTCAAGATTTTGTTTTATACAAGAAAACAAACATTAAAGGTTTTAATATGGATACTCTACACGTTTTCGATATTATTTTTCGAAGGTCTAAGACTTGTAAAATTCGCATCATTTCTTTCTAAAATGCAAAATTTATTGAAATCGGAAAGATTTCAGCTGTATAAGAGATCCAATATATTACTCCAAAATATTTCCAATTCATGTTACAAATGGGAAAATTATCAATTATTACAGAGCTTTACGATATTTATAATTTTTAGTACATCTATAGGCTTTATGTCAGGTTCTTTCCTTTATGACTTGCTTTATCACGTACTCGTTCGGACCAGTGGTTTATGGTAATTTAAGGCAAGAGACGTAGATGAAAACAAAGATGTAATCTCTACAGGTATTCTGGATTCGCACTTGCCGCTTGCTCTAAACAGCTGTATATCGGGCAGAGGATATGAACGCTAGATATTTAGGTTCGACAAGTGTAGAAACTAAAGGAACTTTTACACTCGCCCCAGATGTGCTGTATCTTCAAACAAAACTTTGCTAAAATCAAAATTCAACCAAATATATTAACTAGGCAGCGAGGGTAGAAGATGCAGTTTTAGTTACACCCACCTTTAGACGTTATAAAATATTTAAGACTACATTTCGTATAAATCTATAGATATGTAGATTTTAAGAAAAGAAATCATACATTCTCTAACTTGATTGATGAATTTTGTCATATATGGAATATACTGTTTAAGAAAATGAACAACAAGAAGGTACATTCCTAAATAAAAATCAGTAAACATTTCAATATTTGGTAAGTAATAAAATTCATTGACAACAAAATCTTTGAAAGTCGACCCACAAATGTGGAAAATTCTCGCAGTTTGTCCAAACCTGAAACTTTCTGGTGGTTACCTGTCAGTGAAAACGCAGAGCGATTCCTAAAATTTAACGAAAATCTCCGAATGATTTGATGACATTTCACTGAAACAAGGGAAAGTTATTTCTTTTGTAAAGTAGCTTAAAATTATCTTAAAAACGGAAGGAGAGGATATTCACTTCATATGCAATTACATTTTACTTCTTTTCTGAACCACGTCCTGCATACGTCGATGCAATGCAATGTGTTCGTCCAAATCCCTCACAGAAGTAAATTTTCAAATTACTTTAAATAAATGGTTGTAATTCCTCTGAGCATTTTAAAATAATATATATATATATCACAAGATCTTGGAATATTCTTGTTTCATATAAAATAGGGTCAATTCATATAAAATACCTCTAAATGTCTACGATACTGGAAAACGATAATTCTGTGGGAGCAGTGAATTTAAAAAAAAATAAATAAATAAATAAAGTATCAATATTGTTGAATAAGCATATTCGGTGAAATGGGCAGTACATTAAATTTTTCATACACTTTTCTGTACATAAATTCTCTATTGTTTAAAATTTCCTTTGTTTCAGACGGTAGTTTTCTTAAAATTGGATCTAGAGCTTCAAATAATTACACATTTTGTGATTTTTCACTTAGATAGAAATGGTGAAAAGAGTGACAGAAAATGTTTACTTACATTAGTATTACAAAATGTTTACTTACATCAGTATTATAAAATGTTTACTTACATTAGCATTACAAAATGTTTATTTACATTAGTATTACAAAAATATTCAAGACCCTTATCAGAATGCGTTTCACTGTAGTAAAATGAGGTATTTTAAAATGATGGCTTCTTAATGCGCTTCGCTATTTTCGTACTGATGTGGTAAGATGTTGCAAATAAATTGTACTTAGAACATGTAGGGAAGGAATTTCATCTCCTGATCCCTGTGAATTTTAGTCTTTGCAATATTTGTGTTTTATTCAAAACAAAATAAGTTTTCAATCCATCTGTGTTTCATAAAAGTATGTTTTAAATGTCTTATTTTTTCTAAATCTTCTTGTTAAAAATGAATAATAATAATAATAATAATTTTGCTTTAGTATCTAAATTTTATTCAAAGTTGTTAATTACGTTTCAAGGTTTTAAAATGTTAATTTATTTTCACATTTTATTTTTTCATCCAGCATTTTATTTGGTGTCTTCAAGTTTCATTTAAATTTCCTGTACAAATAAATTTATTTTCACATTTTACTTATATTTTTCATACATTTGTTGAACAGTTTCAACAATATTCCCAGGTGTAAATTTATTTTTCATGTTTTCATATTTTTATTTTACAATTTCTAGTGCCCCATTTCTAGTTTTTGGTAATAAGTTTTAATTTTTAACATTTTGTTTCTAATGTAATATTCCATTTTATTATTTTGTTTTCGTAGAATAGCATTGTAATAAGATTAGTTCTTCTAAAATTACTTTTTCTTTTTTCGCAAAGTATTTTATTAAAACGTAATTTTCTTTATACTGACTTTTCTCAAAATTTCTTGATTTGTATATCTTCGCAGAAACGTCAGGAGGAAAACTGGTCCGCATATCAGTTATTATAGAAGCTGAAAAACCGTTTTACAAACAGATTCATTCTTTGAATTTAATCTTAGTTGTACATGGATAATTTCTATCGTTTCATACACTTTTTATCTAGGGCATGCTAAAATTTAAATGCAGGTGAAAGTTTTATGCGTGTAATGTACAGTAGAATTCAGCTTCTGGGACTTCATATTTTCAGTATATGCAATATAGAAATATAGAATTTATCTGACACCGAAGGAAAAAGAATAGAAATGCAAATATCTCGGGTTTGTATATTTCGGGAGAACACATTCCACACACCTTACAAATTACATCTTGCGATTTCCACACATCTTACAAATAGTCTTATTTGATACCAGAGACTAAATCGCCATCCTTGTATACTTTTCTGGAAATCTATATCGCAGAATCAAAATTTTGAGAATATTTTGTGATAAAAATATTTTAAACTTTCGCTCTGATTTTCCAATTAATATTTTTTTTTCTTATTTTGTATTTCCTTGGAATACAGTACTTTTGTTTATCCTTTGTTTCCATTATGGCTCATGACTGATTTCTAAAACCCACAAGAACCTGTGTTTGACATAATTTCCTGTTTTCTTATCTTCCACGGATAAGAAACTATCCAAATGTAGCTTATCTCAAATGAACCTTACACTCTTCTGTTTCCAATACTTAAATACATATTAAATTTGAATGTGTATTTTTATATGCACTGTTTATTACTGTGCGGATTTAAAGTAAATTTTGTTATTTGTCAGATATCAACCCAAGATAAACTCTTTAATTTTGCTAGGCAATAAATCATAAGATTATATGTTTTACTTTTAATTGTCTATCATAATAACCATTTACGTTCAGTTAGAGGTAACTATTAAATGTAATTAAAATATTTTCTTTTATACTATTCTATCAGTTTCAGTATCCTGTATATTACTACAGTCCAGTGGGGGAATATAAAAAAAAATAGTGGGTAAACCCCCTTGTATCCAAATTATAGTGCAGCAGGGAGAACAACACAGCAAACTATATTATTTCAAGATTCAAGCTAGTTTAAATCTGAATAGACGATGCATGTTCAATTTAGTTGTCTGAAACAGAAATTTGTTGTGTCATTCAGTATAACTTACAATACACTTTTTAAAAGGAGAAATAATTAAAAATAAGCCTAAGGTCGGTTTAGGGTAAAACTTCACTCATCAGTTAGCTGTATCATTTCAAATTTAAAGAGGGGATATTCAAACGTTAGATTTATTTTTATAGGCAGCACTGAACAATGGTTAGTACTTGTTTCTTTTAAAATTAGTATGTTGATTCAAACACTGAATAGTTTAGTGGAAATATTTTATTAAGATTTTTTATGAAAGTCTTTATATGGTATGTTTTATTCTAACCATCAGCATCCATCAAATGCATATTTTGTGAAACGGTAATAATTCTGCGAAAACAGCTTCAAAGAGAGGTATACAGAAAGTAGTGTCCAAAATAAAAATTAAATATCTAATACATGAGAAACGATGTCTTGAAAATTATACTCAAGCATAACGAAAGCATCATTTTTAATTAAAGTATAAAATATGAATATTCATTTTGGGATATTTTTCCTTTATAACAATATAAAATAATAAGTGGCAATCTCATTTGTATAAACTCGAAACTTAAATGCCAAATCATATAAATTTTTGTGGTTGTATGTCTTAAAAGCGGGGTACATTCAGCATTTTATAAGATTTCAAATTTTCAATATTGTAGGAGAAAGGAATAAAAAAAACTTAGAATAATGGCATAGTGATAATAAAAGACGTTAATTCGTGTAATTTTTATAACTTTCTAACTACATAGATGGATTGTGTGAAAATGGGAATTCCTTATAACGAATTTCTACCTTCAGGAAAATGCATTAGTTTATGTACATTAAATTAGAAGCAAGAGACGATATACACAGTCCGGTCACATTAATGTGACCACCACGTACTTTCCATGTCAGAGTTAAATAACCAATCACAGAAGGCAGGTGGCAGCACAGTGCAGTTGAGCGTATATAAAGGGTGTGTGAGGGCTTCGGAAAACATTTCAATCGTTGGCGTAATGCAGAAACGAAGCGATTTATCCGACTTCCAAAAGGGCATGATCATTGGCTTTCGGGCCAAGGGTGGAAGCATTTCCGAAACGGCTGAGTTTGTGAACTGTTCGCGTGCCGCCGTGGTAAAAGTGTACCGTGCATGGCAAAATGGGACTGTCCAAAATCAGCGACGTGGCAAATGTGGTGCACCACGGGCCATAGATGACAGAGGCGAACGACGGTTGCGGAGATGCGTTCGGGCAGATAGACGGGCTACCGTTGAGCAACTGACCACCAAAATGAACCAAGGGGCTACCAAAAGTGTCTCCCAAAGTACTATTCAGCGAACATTGCTGCGTCTGGGCCTCCGAAGCAGACGCCTGGTTCGTGCACCTATGCTGACTGCTGTTCATCGACGGCGAAGGCTAGAATTTGCACGCCAGTACAGCAGCTGGACGTCCACTGAGTGGCGACAGGTTGCGTTTTCGGATGAATCGCGTTTTATGCTCCATCGGACAGATGGACGTTGGCGTATAAGGCGTGAAACCTCTGAAAGGAACCACCCTGCAACCATTGCCGGAACGGTCCAAGCTGGAGGCGGGAGCATTATGGTCTGGGGAATGTTTTCCTGGCATTCTCTAGGTTCACTGATCATTGTGGAAGGCACAATGGATCAATACAAGTACGCATCTGTCCTTGCGGACCATGTTCACCCCTATATGCGCATTGTTTTTCCTCAGGATGATGGCATCTTCCAGCAGGACAATGCGAGGTGCCATACAGCTGCCAGTGTACGTGCGTGGTTCGAAGAGCACCAGGATGAGTTTACCGTCCTCCCCTGGCCAGCAAACTCACCTGACTTAAACCCAATCGAGCATCTGTGGGACCATCTCGATCGAGTTGTTCGCGCCATGGATCCTCAACCGCGTAATCTAGCGCAGCTGGCCACGGCATTAGAGTCGGCATGGCTCAACATCCCAGAGAACACCTTCAGGGACTTATGTGACTCTCTTCCTGCACGTCTCGCAGCAGTCCGCTCTGCGAAAGGTGGTTATTCTGGCTTTTGACAGATGGTCACATTAATGTGACTGGACTGTGTAATATCTCACTCAAAGCGGTGTAACAGTTCAGTTCCAATTTGGGCAATCTGTACTAGTATTGTAAATGTGTATTAATAGTGATTAATTTATCAGCTGACATAAAGAATTAAAGTTTAAGTAAGATAAGAGGCAAAAATGTTGTGGAATAGTTTGTGAAAGTAGTAAAAATCAAACTTCTGCCTCCAGTTCGGAAAAATAATCAAATTCTAGTATTTTTTTCAAGAAGATCATATAAAGTTTGGTGTAAAATACGGATGCAAATAATATTAGATTCCAAGAGAAAAGAAATAAGAACTAAAAGAAATAATAGGGAGTATAAGAGCTTAAACATAATATAAACTTAGAAGCCAAAGAAGAATATTAAAAATATGCAATAGCATAAATATTAAAAGAGGACTAGGATATTTAGGAAGTGATGGGCAATAAATAACGAAAAATATAAGTCTTTAGAATAATGAAAGATGAATAAAACTGATGTTCGCAAAATAAATCGTTTAAAACTAAGGTAAAACATTTTAAAGGAAAAAATATTATTAAAGTTCAAAAGTATGAAATCAGTTATAAGAATAATATTATGACTTTAATTCATGAGTTACACATAATGCCCAAAAATAATTACTTTATATTCTTAAAAATTATTATACTCTGAAAGGGTTATTATCGAAAATATTATTATTTTAAACAAAGTTTTAGTTTCTGAATCTATACGAAAGAAATCATTGGTTAAATTCATCTTTAACTCACTGTTAAAAATGTTGCTTTAAGGAAATAGTTCTATAAATTCCTTTTATTTCATAAAGAATGTATATTCTAAAGCATATTCTAAAGAAAGTAACTAGAAACAAGTTCTCTTCATTCTGATGTATCAACAACTTTCCCCGTGTCCACTGACAGATAAGGCTCTCCTATCTCCATTTTGAGATAAGCCTCCCTCCCGCGACTGACCATTCCTTCTCGGGAGCTCCCTCAACTCCAGCTCCCTGTGCTCCCGATCCAGAACTCTAATTTGGCTCTACTGTAATGTTTCGGGTAAAAACATTGCTAAGCTTTGTTAAACATTAATAAACATTGAACAATTGAGAGCACACTTTTTTCTAGTAAGTTTCTAGTTTTCTTTTACACTAGTAAAATAATAGCAGTTAATAAGTGATAATTATAGTCCATTGAATTATTATTAAAGTTTCACGATGTATCAAAAATGCAATCATTGCATCATTCATAGACTATACTATATTACTAACTTATTAATTAAAATCATTATGATATTTACGATAAATTCTGTTTAATAATACGGAATTTAACATATGCAAAGCAGAGCAAAAACTACATGAGTTATGGGTTACCTCTTATTATTTACTTTTACAAAAAATTAGATTCATAAAAGGTTTACTGAAATTTATAAAAGATTAATTTTATGTCCCCATTTTTGACAATTAAACTTATTTACGATTTAAAATTTGAATTATAAACTAAGACTATTCCCGACATTCCAATAATTGTTCCTCGTACTCTAAATTGGAGACCGCTGTTCTGGGAAAAAGTGTGTCCAACAGGGAAAGCAGCTTCTAGGATTTAACTGAAAACAATTTCAGTTTCATTCAACATAATTCCAGAATCGAGTACCCTCTTAAATTATAATGCACTAAAAGGATGATAAAATATTAAATAAGTCTAATTCCATTTACCTCCGATGTTGCGGTATTATGATGACCTTTCTTGAAAGTATCCATGGTACACGCATTTTTAATCTTCTCCTTTCTAATGTAAGATCTTAATTCCTGAAATTGATATTGAAATGATGTTATTTCCCTCAGGGGGATTTCATTGTATTTTATGTGCATTAATTACATTTAATGCGTTCATTAAGCTTCGGAAAACGACATGATATGAAAATATATATTTGTATCGCGTAAAACAAAGGATTATTACATTCAGTTAGTTTATGTAAAAGTAACTATATTAACTGAAATTGTTCAAATTAATAAATTCAAATGAATATATTGTTACGGATTTCACATTTATTTGGCTATTTATTTAGAATCGTAACTAAAATTCCTTTATATTTCCCGTGCAACGCAAACAATTTTTTAAGAGAAAGCTACGTTGAAAAAAAAAATAAAAATAAAAGAGCGCGTGCATTTAATGTTTAATAAATAAGTATCTCGTAATTACTGTTGCCATCTAGAAAAATCGAGATTGTTCTAGTGATAATTAAAAAGCTTATAAAAGCCGAATTGAAACACCTCATCTCAGTAGTTGTTGTTGTAGTTGTAGCTGTTTAAAGCGAACTGCTGTTTGTTTACTTTATGCTGTAGCGATTTCGATCTGTTTTGAATTGAGTTTTGCTAAACGTTTGAGATATTGTGATATTGTGCGAATATCTCTGAAGAAATATTTCAGCATTTTGATTTATTTCTTGTGGAAAGAATAAATTTTTGTTAACTTTTTAACGACTTGTGCATTCAATCCATAACGAACCCGTACGCACGTAACAGTATGATTGTAATGAATGACTCATGCTGCACCAAATTCACGAATTTTTCATTCTCTGAATCTTATTATCACCAGTTTCGTCATCCGGCTTCCAAACGGTATAGTGGTTAGGGAAGCCTACTGCGTTACTGTTTACTGTTGTGGAGACGGTGGCCAAATGTTATAGCAAAAGTTAATTTTAACATACAAATGACGATTATTTCAGGTACCGAAGGATTCGGATTCAAATCCCGGAGAATGCATGGTAGTAGTTATCCGTCCCTTCATAGGAGGCAACGGTGGCCGCCTATTAGGTGCCTTCACAATAAAATGGCCACCACTTCTGGCCTTAGGAGTGGCAAATGCTGAATAGGCAAGTGCCCGCCATTGTATTAAAAGAAAAAGTTTCGTTATCCGCAGAATGTTAGAAGAACCTAACTTTGACAGATAACGAGGGTTTATTCTGTTCAGAAATCTAAAACTCATTCAACCAAACATGTAAGAGCTACCTAACAGTATTTCAATATACGTTTTAAAACTGCAGTTACGTTTTGGTAATGTTAAGAAAATAACTTAATTTATTTTAGTGAAGTAGTAATACTAAATCTAATTACTTCCTAATAATTCGCATTAATTCAATTAATTCATCAATTATAAAAGTTTCATGGAAATGTTATTTGCGTGTGGAAATTTTTGCATTCCTAAAAATTGTGGTTTCCCGTAAATTTACAAATTTTTTCTAATTAAATTAATTTCAAGTGAAATATAAGATTTGAGGCTTAACAAATGATCCCTTTTAAATTAAACGTAATGTTTCAAGCTTAATAAATAGTCTTCTTTTAAAATAAACATAATGTTTGAAGATTCATAATTAGCGATTTTAATGAAAAAGGAATAATGAGATAAGATACGCATATTTAATGAAATATGATTAAGAAAATAAGATACGCATATTTAATTATATGTGAAATAGAATGTTTTAGGAAAATGGAAGCCTGATTAAAAAAATGAGACATTAGAAATTTCATTCCAAACTTAACAGACATTTCAGAACAAATATATAACTTTAGATTCAATAATATCCTTCTTGCAAAAATTAAAACGTTTGCAATATTTCGTAACACATTAAAATAAATGAACAACCAGAAAAATATGCATTGTAGTGTCAACTACTATTGAAATAAGTTTATTTGCATGGTTTCAGGAATGTTACATTTTAATAAAGACGCTTTCATTATAAAATTTTTTAAAATTGTGTGTTGAATAAATGGTGATAGATTTTTACAGCTTAAATATATCTACTCTCTAGCTTACCTGTTGAAAAGTATTCAGATTTCTCCGCGGCACTGTTAGATCTCAATATGCCCAGCGCGTTTTTGCAAACAATCAAAAGGTTTGCGAAAAATTCAAATCTGTTTTAAAGACGCAAGAAAACATAAGAATTTCTCAAATGATTTATTAATTTGTTAATTTTTTATGCGTATTATTTACTCATTTTTATTTTTATTTAAAGTGTAATGTAGGTAAAACCATATTTAGACAGCAGAAATCTGCCTTCAATAGGCAAAAAAGCTATTCTCTCTTCCTTTCAATTATATATGTATAATTAATATTATATCTCCATTTTAATCGAAAAATTATTTATCCGTTTGAGCTGTTTCTTTTTAAATATAACTTAATCTATGGTTTTTCTTGCTATCATATTCATAATCATATTCTGTTACATTTTACAGATGCACCATGTTTACCATCTGAATATCAATGTGATAACTACAGATGCATTGCTCAAATTTTGAAATGTGATGGTCATAATCACTGTGGCGATTTTAGTGATCAAAAAGACTGCGGTAAGTGCAGGATAGTCTAGCGTATAATTGTTAAAATATCAAAATTATAGTGCTAAGACATTTAGATTTATTTGTCGATATACCAGAACGAATTTTTAAACAGCATTTATTTCCTGCATGCTTTTCTATATACGTTTTTATGTTCGCGTATTAGTTAGTTCGCAGTTATAGAATTTCCACTTATGTTTTTACATGCAGGGTAATCCAAAAGTCCATTAACATTTGAAAATTCCATAATTCACGGAATAATATAGGTAGGGAGGTAGAAATTATTGACACACATGCTTGAAATATCATGGGGTTTTATTGAAAGCCAAAAAAAAGTACTTAAAACAGCCAACAGATGGCGCTTCCTATGATAACAAAAGCAATAACTAGAGACAACATTTGATTTTTAGCAAACATATGTTTTTTATAACAAACGTTTAACATTTCGGCCCTCATTCATCAACAATACCTGTAGTCGAGGGACAGTGTTGCGAACAGTACTTGAGGAACTGCTGTCTAATGTTGTGTTTTAGCACCCCTAATGAGGTCGGACGATAGACTTGCGATTTCAGGTAATTCCACAACCAATAATCATACGAATTGAGATCTGGGGACCTGAGAAGCCAAGCATGGCCAAAGTGGTGGCTGGGCACGCGATTCTCACCAAACGATGTGTGCAAAAGATCTTTCACACTCGAAGCAATATGGCGTGGAGCGCCATCTCCCATAAAAATCATACCTTCCAACAGGTGTTTATCAGCCAGACTAGGGATGATTTAATTATGTAACATATCAGCCTACCACGCACACGTCACACTGACAGTTTGAACAGCAAACCACGCATTTCCTCGAAGAAAAAAGGTGCGATCATGATTGATGTAATAAATCCACATCACACCGTGATCAACACCCGAAGACGAGGACTGAAAAGTGACAAAGTCATAAAGGGACTGATTCCCTCTCTCACTACAGCTCATTTCATACACTATTCTCATGCGGCGTCACTGGCAATTTTCTGCCCAGCGCCATATGTTGCCCTGTTTTTGGAATTTTTTTTTTGCTTCCAATAAAATTCCATGTCATTTCGAGCATGCATGTCAATTTTTACTTCTCTACCTACATTATTCCTTGAATTATTGAATTTTCAAATGTTAACGGACTCTTGTGTCACTTTGTATATATTTTATGGCACGACTTATATATATATACAGAGAGAGAGATAATGAAATGAAAAGTCGGAACGTAATCTAAATGAATTATAGTTCAAAAAAATTTTATACTCTCATTCTAAAAAAATAAGCAATAAACTCTAAAAGAAAAGGTATGAATGTAAAAAGGGGAATTAAAACGTGCAGTTTATATATGAGGCACAGGTTGCATCGGCGAATGCAAATAAGCAACCAAAATTAGCATAAAACGCAATCCAGCAGTCACACCACAACGCGTTAAAAAGGAGCATGCCGAAGTTACACGTCAGTTCGCAAGCAGGAATAGTTCCGTGTAAGCCGAGATAGCCAAAGCGTAAAGCAGGTGTCTAAGACACCATTTGCACAATGAAATGTGTTGGACGGCTGCGGGATGTTGCAAGCAGCTGCAAGACTACCGCTGTTGAGAGAGAGCTGAATGTGCATTGTTCTGTCATCAATAAGGGCTGTGGAAGCGTTACCAAAGAGATCAAAACCGTTGTCAAAGACATGAGTTTAGACGCCAGAAGGTTAATACAACAACCAGACGATCGCCTTTTTTTGCTATGTCCAAAAATCCCGTAGATCACTAATAGCATGATAGCTGATTAGTACCCTCGTTTCTAAATGCAAGAATTCAGCCTTTCTGACTATCATCATGGAATTAAAAAAAAAATCAGGTTATTTTTCTGGAATAATGATGTTTTTCACGTTATCTGGCAAGGAATGCAATCCACAGTCTTATGGAGATTTCTAAACATTAATAATTTTTTTGGTTGAAAGTTTGGTACCTTCATAACGAAATCTAAACCTAAAGCATGGACAATCGTACTTTTATATATCGTCGGAATTTTTCTCGACGTTTCCTAAAACAATTGATTTTATAATTTTGTACTTCAATTTTTGCTTCATCGCTTTTGCATATACAACTTTATTTGTCTATAACTGTTTCATCTGTACTTATGAGAATACTTCCGTAGCAACTGTTAGATAGGCAAACCTATTGTCCATTTTTATACGTTTATTTCAATCTGAAAGGCCTGCAATTATAAACTAGGGATTTTCTTCACTTCTGAGTTTCAACGCACTCCATTTTTCTACGAACTTGTTAAAAGAACTTCTAACATAGCTAGTTTTGTGCAGTGTTGCAAGATAATTAAAGAAAAAAGAAGAAAGTAAAAAAAAAACCTACATCTAGAAAAGTGTCCTCAAGAAAGATCAAATTCGGAGATAGGCTAATATGAATTGCTATTTATTTTGATAAAGCAAACGGATAGTGAAGAATTATAAATTCATCCTCATTTACGTTCATGCATGGAGGTAAAATGAAAGCTGAGATGAGAATGATGGTTAAAGGCTATTTCCGGTTCGGGATAAATGGGGAAAAAATTGTCAAGGCTTTTTCAGGAAAAGACTCATTTGGGGCATAAACAGAGTCAGAAAATAGCATAGCTAGACTAATTGGAAACAGTATACAGCAGTCTGAGGAAGACAGCCTAGTTGGCATATTACATTCATTCATGTCCAAAAATTAGAAAAAAACGGGTGTGTGTGAAAAGTATTTATTCGAGTTCATTTAAGCGTTCACAGATCGTGGAGCATACACTATCGAGAGGACAGTTGCTTTTTTTAAACACAATTACTCTTTCATTACGATTTGTTGACACTCAACACCTTTCAACTGCTCAATAATTTTCTTTAATACATGTGTATTTAAAATTACGCATCGAGTTAACTATAGAAGCCAACTATAACTAAAAATATTAGTACATTCGATGATGATTTTGACTAGTGCTGCTGTTCCAGTGTAACAAGCAGTTTAACGTTATGAAGAAGCCTGTTCCAGATGGTAGTGTGTGTTCACCATTCTGCTGTAATATGGCTCGACTAGTCCCAGCACGATAGCAATAGTGAGCAGTTAGAACCTGAAATGCAGTGGAAAAGACCATGAATAAGGTTATTCTTGGTGCAGTGGAGGGTGATACACGTAGGCAGAAGCGGATTGCATGGTTTCGTTAGAAAGAGGGACAGTCACAGCACAATTTACAAGCAACTAATGACTGCATGGGATGAAAAACTTCTTGGATGAAATTCTGTATTTAGCTGGATTAAGAACTTCAAAGGAGAAATGAAAGTACAGTGAAACACATGAGCAGTGGTAGATCAGTTGTGAGATCTACACGAACCAAAATACAGCAGGTGTCCAAGTTGGTGCTGAAACATCGGAGCATTACCTTCGATGAGGTACTGAAACGGGTATTGGTAGAGGAACTGACGTTAGTGGAACAGAAACCACTGGTTCCCTTGGGGGTATACAGTGATTTGTATATAAAGGTACGGGTTGAAGCAAGACCGCCACTCCCACCTTTCTTCCTTACTAAAACCACTACAGAGCACTTTCGGCTCGCCGTGTATTATGAGTACCCCCTTTACCTCACAGACACTGTATACTTACAAACATCCATGTTTTCTCCGTGATTTGAAACCGGGCCCATCAGTACAGTATGAACGTCACTAACCACTATATCGTCTGGAAGGCTGACGTGCATGTAGCTGTCTGTAAGTAGTTTTCAGAGATATCAGGGTTTTCAGAGATAAAGTCTCTTCAAAGCTGCAAGTTTGGAAGCTGGCTAACGTCCAGTGACTGGCCCTGTGGCGTAATTCTTGAAGTTATAGACAACACTTAGTTTGAGCTATTTTGACTTAGACGTCCCTTAACTGGTCTTCGTGATACATGTCCTCCACTCTGACGCCGGTTCCACACGTAGCAAATGATGGGACGACTAAAATTTAAGGTTCAGGCTATTTCCGACTGTCGCTGGCCCCTTTCGAGACGACCGAAGGACCGGTAAGGGTATGCCAGGTACCTTCCCTTACCTGGCATCACTTAGATTATGTCGTCACCACATTTTTTAAAATTTGGTTATCCTTGTGAAGTCCTTAACACAGAGATGCAGGTTCTTTTATACCTATTTCCTTTAAAAAAAATGTTTATGCGCGAAATTTTTCTGCGGGTTAGCTACTGTGTATGTGCACCTGTTATGAATGCAAAAGTTGTGGCTGCATTAGCATATTCTTTTGATAAGCATAGTAATATTTTCGTTTGTTGCTTAGTTTTCAGACACTAGTGCAATATAATACCGTCAACAGAAAGTTCTGTTATAACACAGGGACGCTCAGTGGAAACTTTCTAATTTCAGAGTCAAAATGAACTATAAGAATCAATAAGATTTTTATCTATTAAAACCGTTGTGGATAAGTGTAATCTTTCATTTCATTGCATACAGATTTTAACTTAAACTAATAATTTTTTCAAACTGCGAAGAAATATTTTTAAATTCGAAGTGACTACTTGCGTCCTATGTTGTTACAACAAACTTTTGTTTTTAAATCCAAGTTTTCATACCATTAGATCCTCAAAACATTTCTTTGTTTATTAGAGGGAAATAATTTAATTTCAGAAATATTACACTTTTGTAAAATGAATGTTTAAAAGTGATTTCCAAAATTTGGTTTATTCTATCAAATGCGTATATGAAACGCAAAAATATCGACATAAATTACAGAGTTTAAATTAAAAGTTATTGATGGCAAAGTTTGGAAGTATAGATAAAAATATAATGTACTTTAAATGAAAGGGAATACAATGTGCTTCAACTTCCTAATTTTAATATTCAGTAGGCCTCCGATTTACGTAATATGCCACATACGTATATTACATACTTACGTGAATAAAAGTCGTAAAATTCAAACTGAAATTTGCCAGTTCAAAATAAGGCTTCGGAAACAATTTCTTCCTTTCCTGATTCTTGCGCTCAATCAACATTCGTACGTTAATTTAATCGTTTGTTCATTTCTGTTAGTGGTCCTTGTTTATTTAACTAAAATAGATTCGAAATTCAAATGCTGTGATAAATGAATTAAAAATACTACTGCGCTGCTAAAATATTTAAAAAATAAAAGTTTGCGTTTATTTTAGAAGAAAAATTGATAATAATTCCTATATAGTATGAAGGCGTGGAAATTATGTCAACAATAACTCTGGATATAAATCGATTTATTTCGAAACTGAATAAGATAATGAAGAATCACGTTTTGGTTGTTGAAAGAATAAAATATGTGAAAACGCTAAAGGAGAGAGTTTTTACCTAGAAGAGGATGTGCCCAATTTTGAAGATGGCGAAGTTGTTGTTTAATTGTATCAAGAATCTGACACAGAAGCTGATAACCTTTGTATTTTTTAATTATCCAAAAGAAGGCTAGGTCTCTAAATAAAGATTCACAAGAAAAGGCTGGTCTCGCAGATATGAGGACTGCATTTAAAGCTAGTATTGGATAGCTTGAGAGCATAAAAATCTATGCAGTACCACGGTTGAGGAAGCGCAGGAAAATACAAAGGCGGCAAGTTAATTTCCTGAACATTTTTTTTTCTTTTCCTTCGAATGGCGGGCTCTAGCGGAAATCGTTGGCTATTATAAAGGTCGGAAGCGGGGGTCTCTTTATCATGGAGGCGCCTAGTAGGTGGGCCACCGTTGCCTGATGTGAAAAGACGAACAAATTACACTCATGACTTCTTCGGGATTCGAACCCGGGCACTTCGGTACGGCAGTCAAAGAGACTAACTACTTTCCCGTCTGGGCGGCATGTCCCGAACGTCTAGAAGAAATAATTGAGGAATGAGAGCATTTACCTAAACAAATATTTAATGTTAAAGAAAGTAGCATTGTTTTGGAAAGCATTACTGCAGAATGATATAAATTGTACGGAATTCAGATGGCGGCAACGTTTCAGAGCAACAAAGAACAACAGTTCTCTTCACAAGCATCCACTCTCAGCACCAAATTTTTTATTGCAGAACCCGATTAGCCATGACAAAATAATCTTAATTTGAAAAGTGTTGGTTCAGTTTATTTTTACATATTTTATTATATTTTCTACATGTTTCTCATATTTTTATAGTTTATAGCAGAGTAAATACTGTTCGATGAGGTTTCACTTTCAAGATAATGCCGTGCAAATCATACACATATATATAATAAATATTGCAGTTTCCTTCGAATTTATACTTAAGCGATTTACAAAGTCGACTTAACTTACAAAAAGTTCAAGTCACGTAAAGGTTTAAGAAATGCATTACTTATATAACTCTGAGTGATACTGTGATTTCTTCATTCAAAATGGTACATGTAATCAATATCTATAAAATAATGTGAATTGTTTTACTGTTTTTTCTCTTTGACTCTTAATACATTCATTGACGGGTGTATTTTAATTGGTTTTCTATTTACTATACAATTTCTTAAAATATTCAGTTAGTTGCTGAGATTGGAAAAAATGATATAAGTAGTCGAATTATTACATAAGATTGCTAAAACTTTTATATTAGACATATTAATCTGAATGTAACCCATTGCTAACTATCGTAATGTGAACATAAGTTATATCTAACGGGAAATGTTAATACTGTCAACGTCATGATGGTGAATGTGTTATGAAAGTCATAAACTAAATTTGTGAATTAATGCTTTCTATAATAACTAAACGAAAATTTTAATCTTAAATGCGTTTTTTTAGGGGAAATAAAAGTGCCAGCAGGCAAACTAATTGAAATAGTATGTGCTGTTATATTTCTCGTCGCTGCTGTGGTATACGTGTATTATTGCGTCACAAAGAGAAAAAAAAAGCAGGCAGAAGCAACTGCTACTACTCGTCAAGACCACTCATCCTGAGACAAGGACTTGTTATTCTCCTTTATCGTCGAAATCGCTCAAGACAGTCAAAGAAGTGAAACAATCAAGTAGAGTATGGATAAGCTCAAGGTTAGAGTACAGGAAGCAGACATCATCCTTAATATTATTTAGTTTTGTGTATTTTTAATACATAGTTGCTAAGTGCATATAATTTAGTTAATACATAGTTACTAAGTGTATATTATACAATTAATACATAGTTACTAAGTGTATATAATATAATTAATACATAGTTACTAAGTTAATACATAGTTACTAATACATACTACTAATATACGTAGTTAATACATAGTTACTAAGTGGAGAGACATTTTTTCAAAATCCAGTATACGCTATTTCGCAATTTAAACAATCAGTATGTAATATTGTTACATAATAATGAAGCATTCCTAATGAAATTCAGATCTTAAACATTTCTATAATCTTTAGCTTAAGATTTTAAAGGAAATGTTTGGTATCTGCATTTTAAATAGGCATAAAGGCTTGCATCAGTTAATAAGATTGCTGTTGGATTAGCATTTTACATTATGTTGTGTTTCTATCTGTGTTTCAGGTACTAGTTATTTATTAGAAAAGATAAAATGTCGCAATGCTTTACCTTAGTTATCGTGTAACAAAAATCAGTATGACAAAACAGAATTTTTAAAGTGGTTACATGAAGCTCTGATATCCATGACATTTTATAATGTACTGCCCTTAATATTTACTAACAAAATTGTTTATTTTACTAAATATTAAGAGAAATCTTGTTACTGAAATTAATAAAAAAATTTTGAAAAAATTAAAAAAAAAAGGAAAGATAAGAAAAACGGACGTTTGACGAAGATTTCAGAATGCATAAATTTACTTCTTCATTACCTCAAAAGAGAGGTTATGGGAATTAATACGTTTTAATAGTTTTGTAATTGCTGAACTTGTAAAAATGAAATTGTTGTTTCTTGTAAAAATGAAAAATGAGCCATGATGATGAAATACTGTATATGTTGCTACTTAGAAAAACATTAAAGAATTGTAATAAATTGTGAAAACACATTGAAACATGTTTAAAATTGTGTTATTCATTTGCTATTCATTTAATGCACATAGCAGTATCGTTACATTTAATGTTAATTGAAATGCTACCATAGAATAAAATACAATCACGGAGCTCTAAAAGTTATTGTTCGAAGATAAAATTACAGAATACTAAACTTTTCTAACTTTTTACTAGGAATTAAGTTCCTTTGCAATGAAACCTAGATTTTGAATTTGATCACAATTTTCTCTATCATTTTCAAAATTATTACTGGGAATTTAGCTTCTTCGCATTGAAACGCAGATTAGTTACTTACTCGTATTTTACTCTATCAGTCTCTTCATTTCCTAAACATCTAAAGGAAAAAAGTCAATAACTGGTAATTCAGAATATTAGAACAATGTACATGGAAAAAATGTCTTATGAACTGTGGAAGAAGTTAAAGCCGTATCAGTATTATAGCAATTTAAATGTAACAGATAGAAGAGTAAAACGACATATTAAAAACTTAGAACAAATATTAATTTAAATTTAATTTGAAATTATTTTTATCCTTTTACTGTGAGCGAAGTGCTAAATCAAATAATGAGTACAATCCTTATGATCTAGAAAATAAACAACACAGAAAATTTCTGTTTTGTACATTTTTTATGAAGTTTCAATAGTATGATAAATTATAGCTTCTGTTACTCATGTACATCAATTTATGTAATTTAAACAACTTATAAAAACCATAGATAAAAGCTATGATTTCTTTCACCAGCATGTGGAGTTTTGCATTATTTTCAACAATGTCCTTAGTATACATTATGCATTTGAAGTACAGCTTTTATGCACTTTCGCAGTCAAAGGGCAAGCCTGCAGTACTTTAAATGAAGAATTTTAAGTACATACTTCGTTTTCTTAGTTTTCAAAGAAACTTTTCCAAGTATATTTTACTCATAAATTTTTATTTCGATCGAAACTGCAGTTTTCAATGCGCGAATACTTCACATTTGATCCAAAGAAGCTTCCGTTTTTGCTACCTTCTTTTTTATAAGTGCATATTTTGTGATTCTGACCACTTGATTAGGATATATGCATGCTAACTGGAATGTGTACGAAATAATTATCGACATACAAACAAACTTACTGATTTGTAAAATTTATGCAGATGAGATAAAGTTGTTTCAAAGCGAAAGTTTGTATGGCAAATTTATTTGTATATACAAATGTACAATATCAATGATTTGAAAATCACATAGTTATAAAACGACTTTCATCGTACGGTTATAAGTATATTACGCAACCAGAAATCTATCACATACACAGCGTACAGTTTGCAAATTCTTTTTGACGTACTTCAATACGAAACTGCGGAGCTGCTTTAAAGAGTATAAATTATTTACAGAAATTAAGTATAGTCCTGTAACAATTTTGTGTGCGTTAAAGTGCTATTTAATGAAAATAATGTAAAAATTTTATGCATCCCTTTCAGTAATCTCTTTAATCAATCAATATTAGCCAAAAATAGATTATTGGGCTAAAATTTAGTTGTTATACGGAACCAGAATAAAAAGAAAATCTTTTAATTAGGATTGTTTTCTAAAATCAAGAGAATTTCCCAAATATATCAACTTTGTGTCTTGGCTATAATCGAGTTAAAATAAATTCTCAATGTAAGAACGTTGAAGAGTAATTAGATTTTTTTTTCTTTATAACTAAAATTTCTTACGACCGAAACTTGTTTTAAATAAAGAAAATTTGGGAGAAATTTTAATGAACGGATTATAATGGAATTCATAGGTTTTATTTGTAAAAGTATTTTAGTCTTTTTTTTTTTTTTTCTTTTGGGTAATATTTACTCATCCAAGTATTTTACATTTCAGCAAACCAATTTCAGCACTGTCCATTTCTTCAACAATAGAGTACTAACGGCATAATCTTGAATTCCCCGCTTTTGAAGTCGGATGTTCCTTAAATCTACTAATCATAATAGCTTTTCTTTTATGTGGGCCATCCCTTTGAAGTAGCAGGAGGAGTATCAGGTGTTCTTCTTTGTTATTTCTACCATGACGTTTCTTGTTTTTGAACGTGAAATTTTTATTGACATCATTCAGAAAGATAATCGGATCTTATTAGCACTACAGATATCTCATGCTTCGTAGTTTGGGTCTGTTGGTTTAACTTGATCACCCATTAAACGACAGTCGCTTTGGAAACAAAAGTAGACTCTGATGATCAGCTAATGACAAATATGATATCGTATCCGCTGTTAAATTTCATAAGTTTAATCTGTTCGCTTCTGGACTTGAAGTAAGATGTAGAAATTTAGTTGAAAAGATTTTGGCCTTATCTTTCTAAAGAGCGTCTCTAAAAGTGTAGGATTCAGGCCCTTATGTGTTTGAACTATGAAGGAAAATGCTTTCCCAACATCGGGAATCTGCAAAGTATGAAAGTTTTCTCGAGCTTGCTTTATGATACCGGATATTTTTACACTGTGCACAAAAATTGTTGGAACGTATATACCTACATCACCAAGTTTGGCAGAAATATTTATCTGCTTTCCTGCCCGTAGTCAACAATTTCCATGAGCTCAATTTTTTGCCCGATTTAGAGAATTTTTCTGTTTTGCTGCCGTGTTGTAAAATTCATATAAAAACCCTATTATAGAACTTCTAATTTAAATGGAAAATTAACCGTAGTAAAATAGCAATGAATGAAAAGAAAAATAATGTAATTAATCTTTTTTATAACACGAGGAAATCAAATAATAAATAAACGCCTGCATTTTGCACTGCAGAAAGTTTAGGAAAAGCTAAGGTATAACGCGCATGTTTGGAATCATCGTAATTTAGTTTCCTTGCAATTTTATTATCTGATCAACAAAAGGTAACACCAAATTTTAGAAATTCCCTTTTTATAAATGCAGACTGAAAGGAGAGGAATTTTTCCAATAAATTCCTCAGTACAGGAGAGAAATCAGTTCATTCATGCAGGTTTTAAATGGATACTGAAATTTATCAGAAGGTAAAAGTCAAGAAAGCATCAAAATAGTGCTCAGTAGACAAATTTTTATTTATTATATCCGAAATGTGAGTTTTCTTACTTTCCTATAAACGTAAAATTGTAGAGTTATTAAGTTTGTTTGAAGCAGGAAACTTTAAAAACCGAGCAATGTTCTTGCAGGATTCGAGCTGTGTGCCTCCCGACCGTTAGCCAAACCTGCTTCCAATTGCAACACAAAGACACGCCATAAGAAGAGAGAAAATACCCCACTTAAATGCCGACTGGAGAGGAGGAGACCCAGTCGCCAAATTCCCGGGGGAGAGAGGGATGGCGAGTAGTCATCCTTCCCATTTTTAGTCCGGACGCCACTGTAGATTCATTCAAAAATATTTTGAAGCCGGGAAACATGAAGAATCAGCGAAGCTCTCGCCAGGATTCGAACTCCATTTTTAACCGGACATCGCTACTTGACTTTTGCTAGTGGAGATTCATCTGAGAATGCCTACTGTGCAAACAGCCGCATTCATAATTTTTCTTAAATGTATTCATATATAATATATTCATAAATGGTATAGTATATTCATACATAATATAATTCTTATTCAAATATTCCAATCCATTACAATTAGTAATAATTACTTGAAAGCGAAATTTCAACAGATTTCAGTTGTCATTTTCCCTCTAAATGCTTCTTTTCAGACTTCAATAGAAGTCGATTAGCATGTTTTGGGCAGATTAGCATTTTTCTTTATAGTACGTTTATATTGTATACATACATTACTCGTAATCGTTAACTGAACTTTTTACATCTCTGGGAAAGATTCAATTTGGGAATCCAGAAAATGATTTTTAGTGATGCTCAGATTGTTATTATTAAGCGTTGTCATGTCACAGTGCTTCAAACTAATCATATTGTTCAAGGGTAGACCAATATTATGCTTATATTCTTGCCCCCAAAACGAAAGAAATGGTAATCAAAATACTAAGTTGTATTTCCGTTATTCCGTATGCAAAACCATCTTAAGATATTATTGGATTTAATCTTCAAATTTTTCCAATGTTATTCAGAAAAAGGGAGCCATTATTCTTAACTGTAATTCACTAATGCAGATCCTATTTTGGTTTCAATTGGTTTGCATTAATTACATTAATGATGTAAATTTTTAAAGAAACTATTGAAAAACAATTTTATAAATAATTTATTATTGATGTTTATGTGCTACATTATTAAAAAGCTTACTTTTTAATTAGCTCAGTTTTTGTACGGAGAAGCAATAAACTTTTATAATATGAAAGAAAATAAAAGAAGTAAAATTAAATATTTGCTGATATTCAGGAAAGTTTCTATTTGAACCCAAGATGTTATTATTTGACAATCAGAATAGATGCCGGTAGTCGATGAAAAAGTGCAGACAGTCTGTTCTAATATTTATTTGAAGAAAACATATTTAAGTATACTATTGTCGAGTCATTAGGTTATTTTGATGCTTGAGACGCGAAAAATGAGCAATGCCCTCGCCGGGATTCTAACCTGGATCTTTTGGAATAGCGCCGAGTGGGCTAACAGTTACACCACGAAGGAACTAGAAGGAGGGAGAAAATATCTTATATACTTCCCCTTTTAAAGGGCGATTGGGGATTAGGGGACCCAGTCGCTGAATCATGGTAGTGAAGAATCATCATCAACGCCACTATAGAGTAATTAGATTAATTTGAAGTAGGAGAAGTGAAAAATGAGCAATGTCGTCGCCGGGACCACTCGAATATGCGTCGAGTGTACTAAATATTACACCAAGAAGGCATGTTGAAAGGAGGGATAAAATACTTTATACTATTTAAATATTTTTTCAAGCTCTATTGCATACATAAGAAATCCTTATTCTCGTAATTACGGATGCATACGTTATTCCTTTTTTTATTTTCAAATTATATTGAAGCTCATTTTACTGAAATTGAATTATTGAAATTGAAGCTCATTTTTGAAGATTTGTTAATTACATATATATTTATAATTAATACATCTTTAAAAATGTGTTTCACACTGTCGTCAAAATTATATTTTAAATTATTATTTAGAAATTATTATTTTATTATTTAGAAATGCGTTTATCTTTTATATTTACGAAAAGTATTTCTCTCTTTACTCAAGCTCACAGTATTCAAGTCGATAAGACCAATGAATGGAACTATAACCTGGTAATTCATTTCCAGTTTTAAACCAGGCGAGTACGGTGGCAGTGAGCTATAAAAATTTTAACAAAGGGCTTGTACTTTATCTTATAAAAACAAAATACCAGAGTCTAATTAAACGTAAAAACAGAAAATACAAATAACTGTAAATAAACAGAATATAATCTTTAAAAGATTAAAAAAATTAAATTTAAATTTATAAAAATATAAGAATGGCAAAATATTGCAGAAATTACATAAAACAGCGAATAAATTTAAGCGGCACAAGCGACATGCACATTATTATTTTTTTTCTTTCACATCAGTTAATCTTCCAGGGGGATTTAAACCGAGTGATGATTTTTCAAAACCTTTTTCACATAAGCTTTAGTATTAAATTTTCTCGAAGTATTTTTGCAAATTAACCCAAAGGGATCGCACGAGTCCTTCTACAGCTTACCACTTTGTGTAAGCATTTTCGTGATTTTTTTTAACATGTAGTGTATATATAAGCCCATTTACCGTAGAAAATTCTCCACAAAAGCATGCCTTTTTCAGCTAGCCCTTACATGTTTTGCTATGTTCAACTAAATAAACACACAGACCCTCCTTATTCTTAACATGATTAAGAAATTACTTTCACGTTAGGTGGTACAGAGCCTTTTAAAAACTAGGATGCTTTTCATAAACAGTTCATTTGGAATTTGATAGGATTATTTGTTTATAGCAGTGTTCCCCAAGCCTTTTAGCCTCGTGATCTACATGTATATATTGCTCAGGGAAAAAAAAAGAAAGAAATTCCTAGACGAAAATTATGTAATAACGAAATGTTTATAAACAAGAAGATATAATCAATAAAATCATCTGATAGTTCTAATTTAATTCGCAGTTATACGTGCTATATATGTTATTAAAAAAGTCATTTAAAAATTAATACATAAGTGAACACGAATTTAAATTCCTTTAAAACATAAAGGAAAAGAGCACTTCAAAATTTTAGCGTCCTATATAATTTGCCTAAATTCTGGTACGATGTACATCCATGTACACATTTTGGTAACTATAGACTTACACTAAGGAGCTAATGAGAGCTCTTTCTGCAGTCTCATTCTACATTTTATCGGAACCATCTCTTATGCGAAATTAAGAGGAAAAATATCAGGCAAGATTTTTTTTTTCATTTCTTTCCAGATATAGTTATATTCAAGAGACTTAAGAACAACTTTCTTTTAAAAAATATCTTACCTTATGATCTCTAGCATACCCGTTTACTTTCCTCTTCGTAATTAAGTCATTCTCCCCTTCTTGACCGCATCTGAGACGATACTGGCTAATTGTTTACAGGATTTGCTTAAAATGAGTAACCTAAATACGTACCATTTACCCTGACATATAGCCCTCGTATGCTTTACCACTCTGAAATAAACAAGCACGCATAATAGAAGAAATGAATATTTCATTACGGAAAAAAGCAAAATATTCTTGAAAATGGGAAAATTTAGCTTTAAAGACGAATATATCAACAGAATATGAAGCGAACTGAAAAGAAAAGTCAATAAATCATACTCTCAAGGAAGTCAATTGTTAAAAGAATTACTTTTTCAGAAGAATACTTTAATAATCGAAATGAAAGAACGGCACGTATTTTAATCTCACAGCTGAAATGGAGATATCAAAAATCATACGAGATAGCTTCAAATTTCCAATTTCTAAGTGATGAAAAATGAATGTCATTGAATTAATGAATTTTGAAACGAAGTAGCTTTTAACTTAGCACTTAAATATTAAATTGATATAAATGATCCAGATATTCCATAGAAAAAAAAAGTTTTAAAAACGAAGCTATTTCAATAATTCTGACGGCTGTAGCACTTTACACCTTTAATAGCTAACTCAGGAAAAGATTTCAGTTAAATTATACTTAAATTCGGAAGCTATTTCAATAATTCTGATGCCTGTAGCACTTCAGAACTTTTAAAGGTGATTCAGGAAAAGATTTTAGTTCAATTATATGTAAATTCGAAAACTGTGTTAAGAATATTTTTACCTTTCTCAATTACGAGAAGAAAAAACTTTGTATATATATATAATGCATAATCTTCTCTTGATGCTAAAAAAACTTTTAAATATTACTATCAGCTGCATAGAACCTAAATTAAATATTCAAGTAAATTTAAAAAGAAAGGTAGAAAGAAAATTATTATCGATTTTATTTTGTCAAAAGCTAGAAATATTTAATTAAAAAAGCATGAATATCAACTAATACATTCTATTATAATTTTAGAACTGCTTATGCTACTTCAGTGTAATTTGCTATTTTCTTTAAGTAATCAAAAAGATACTTTCTAACGTTTTCATTTCAAAATTATAAACTAGTACTAAACTATTATGCGTATTAATTTTCTGAATACATAACTTTGTGACTAAAAATTTTATAAGTGCTATGGCATGAGTTAGAACAGTTAGCTTTGTTGAATATAAAAATATGCAAATACAGTTTGTTTGATTGCATAACGGGGCGCGCCTTTGACTTCTTTGTCTCAGGTGAAAGAAACACCTAGGCAAGGCTCTGGCCATGACTTCCTTCAGAGCAGCAAATAAAGGTAAATTAATTATTTAATATGGGCTGCTTCCTTTTTCTAAAAATCAAAGAGACATAGGCTTTGCCTACCAAATACACATTACTGAATTGTAACCTGAATCTTTATTACAATGGTGTTCGAAAGTAAGAGAATTTTCCCATTTGGTCCATCATCTCTAAAACTGAGGGACAGATTTTAATTAAATTTGGTATGGACGTGCACTGATATACTAATACAAAAACATTTACTGTACAACAGTCACGGTATACACTCATGATTATGCGTAAGGCTCATAAGTACAGAAAGGTCTAAAACAAGTTCGAAAGAACCGAACAAAAAAGGACGCTGATAGAGATTTAGATTTGAAGATCTGGCTGGACAATCCATTTGATTAATAATCCCACTTTCCAGAAATTCATTCATCAGATTAGGTTCATCAAAGTGGAGCTTAGCTGTAAAAGCTTTTTGCTCCACGAAAAGGAAATGAGAGCCAACTGTACCCCTGAAATGGAGAATATAGGGTTCTAAAATCTCTTTCCTCAACTCACAGTAATCATACAGCCTTTGTCATTGGTGACGGATAGTGCTCGTGCTCGTCCAACATGATGCTTGTACAGATCATATAGTTTCAGCTGACATACTCATCCCTCTCTCGGATGTTGGAGAGCAGGTTTTGGTTCCTTGGTTTTTTGCGGTTAAAGTAATGAGAATGAATTGAGAATGCGTCTAGAATTAGTCGTTAGGCTGATCGGAACTCATCTGTAAAGAGAACGGTTCCCCACTAATGACTGATCTAAACTCGAGGCTCTTTGCACCATACTAAATAGACGCTCTTGCACGCAGAAACGAGTAGGATGTCAACAATAGACTTTCTGGATAACAGATGTTTCTCTTGAGCTTTCTGGAAACTTTCTTATGAAGCCTTTTTCTTGTGAATCCTACTTAAATAAACTTTGAATCTCCGTTTAATCTGGCCATACGGATTTCACGAGAGAGCTGGAAAGCTGTTACACTCTTTTTACGCCTTACAGAAACAAACAAAAAAAAATGTCAGTTTTCACTGGCCGTCATGGCTGTTGAACAATCTTGCCCATGCTTTCTCTCTATGGATATAATACCTTTAAACTTTTCCCATTAAGTTGCGCACGACTCTGAGTGTTATTATCAAATTTCTAGCAATCTGCACTTGCTAGCCTTGCTTCCATTCCCTTAAATATTTTGGACCCCATTCCACCATTTAAACGTTGATGATTATTAATTTTTAATGTCTGCTTTTAAAATTTCCCAAAATATTGCCCCCCCGGCGGTCCAGGAAAAAGAATAAAAACCCACGAAAATTATCAAGAAGAACAAAGAATGTCCCGTGAGCCTTTTAATTACTTTTTCCTTAAATACTCCATCTCAAATACACATGTACGCTTGTGTATTCGATGCTAAAGATTTGAATTTTATATCGATTTTCTAATATTTTGCTAAAATATACTTTAATGTTTTTCCTACCCTAAGAAGAAATTTTGAAACGATCTGACGATAATAAAGGCTCTTAAACATTTTGACATCCCTTTGAATGCCACACCGACTTCTGTATGTTTATTTTCTTTTATTCTTTGTTGCTTGATTTATTTATTAAAAATCAATGTTAAGATTACGAATACAATTAATTGTGACTGCAACCACTAGAAAACACTGTTTATATAGATTTTGATACTGAGTGCAGTTTGGATTAAATAGTTCTTGATTTTTCTCTTCTGAAAGTGGAGGATTTTTTTAGTTTTTCCTTTTACTCTTCTCAACAGTATTTCAGTGTATACTACGAGTTAACTTAGATATGCCTTGTCAGGAATGGAAATAATGTAAGAAACAGGTGAACTGAAAGAAGCGGGGTAAGGAAAATAATTAAGCTCCTAACTGTAGCGTTACTGAACATCATTTGGTAACAAACATTAGGCTAAAGAATTTTTATGTTGTTAAAAGCAGTGAAGCATCTGACGCAAAATATTGTATATTAGTCTGAATTTCAAACTAATCAGTAAGTCAATTATTTCTGCGAAGCGTGCTAATTATGAAGTACAGACTTCTAAGACTGAGCTTGAAACTAAATTAGAATTTTCGTATGATTTAAATTTGACTTCTAAATCCCGAGGCGAAACCAAATCTACTGTAAACTCTTGTGGAAAGATAATACTGGCTATGAGGTAAATTTAACGATTACCTCAAACCTTTTCATGTATATGGAAAGGCTATTCTACTACTGAAACATTTGGTATAGTCATGAACATGTACATCTATCCTCGAGAATGCATAATAAATAGAAGGTATTTAGATTCCGCATATACTAGTCTACTGCAAAATAATTTTCTGAAAATTCGTCAAAAATTAAAAGGACATATCAAAGCAGCTGCCAAATTCTACAGAAATTTTGAATATGGGAGTGAGACTTTTGATGCAACATGGTAACTCGTGGCCATACATCAGTTACAGGAGTGGGATATGTTACTATATCCTTAGAAGTTGCGTGATTGACTGAAAGTGATGAACAAGACGCATCATCATTCTTAAATAGTGAAATAAGAATTTCTAGAATAAGGTGCTAAATTTAAAATATGGTATGATGGGCATAAAAAGTGCGCGACAGAAATCGATCGCCTGGTTCAATGAAAATCGAAGGTGGGCTAGTGTTATGGAAACGATCTTTAGACAACTGTAAAACTTTTTATTACTTGTGTGAGAAAAAAGGTTTGCGGTCGTAACTTTGAAATAGAAAAGGTAAAATATGTAGGCTATGTTAGTAAACGATTAGAAACAGACTTATGAATTGCTGCAAGGGGCTGGCTTGCTCAAGGCTTTACTTTGGAGGTTTGGGGGTGAGGCTTACAGTAGCTTTTAAAAAAAACAACAATAAAAAAGCTTACTAGTTATCACCAGAAAGATATTCTACCACAAAATGATGATGCGATTGCTATAAAAAAAGTAATATATGCTACTATCAATCAATTTTCACAGGTAAATAAACCCTAGCACTCGAAATGTCTTACATATGTATATTGTTGGTGTTTTACCAGTCAGCACTAGTTGAAGGTGATGCTCCAGGCAAACATAAATTGAAAGTTAGAACCCCAATAAAAGAAGTATTTCTACCAAAATTTCTTCTCATTTATTCGACCCTTGCTTCAAAGGAACTACTGGAAAACCTTGTACGTTGTGGAACTCAACTAATGAAAGTTAACATAGCATGTTTTGGCAAAATATCCGAAAGAAATGTTTGTGAATACAATAAAGGAACAGTTATAGAGACATTAGGAATTTTTTTTGGAGGGATGAAAAATGAGCAACGCCTTCGCCGGGAATCGAATCACGGATCTCTTGGTTACGCGTCGAGCGTGCTGATCTCTACACAACGAAGGCATACGAAGAAGGCGGGAAAAATACCTTATCTACTTCCCTTTTTAAAGGGCGACTGGGGTTTTGAGGACCCAATCGCCAAATCCCGGTGGTGGAGAATCATCATCCACCACCTTTTTAGTTCGGGCCTTTTTTTTTTTTTTAAAACACAAGGGGGAAAATGACTGACCACTACACCACGAAGGCGTGCGAAGAACGCGGGAGAAATACCTTATACAGTAAGCGCTACAATCTAAAAAATGCCAGTAACCAGCTTGCTCATAAATTATTTAGAAAGGCAATTTATATTGTCGTTATAAAATGGAAAGAATAGTGCATGTTTCTGGGCAGTTTTGAATAAAAATATTCCTTGTTTGTTATAATTTCAAATTGTGCCCTTTAAATTTGAAATAAATAAAAAAATTAATATTGTTGGTATAGATCATAAATGTTTTATTAGAAATATTATAAATGATTGAAACATTAACATTATATATAATGTGTTTTGATAAATGAAACAGATAAAGAAAAGTCGTATTTGATTTGACTTACAGAAACAATACTGTTTGCATTTTCCGAGCATCCGCGTCAACAGAAAATTGCGATTTCTCTACGGCATGTTCATTATTATTTGCTTAGTAGAATAAAGCATGAATTTTTCAAAATATTTAAAAATAAAATATTTGAAGTAAAAATGTAATTGAATCGTGTTTCTTCAAAGCTTTGCTGTACATATGGCTTTCATTCTTCCTCAGAAACTATTTCATTAATTACAGAATCGATTTTAAAGTTGTAAAGAACATTCCAATAAACATAATAAAAGGTTGTGGGTTAAAAAAATTGAAAAGTGAAGAAGAAAAAGGTATTTAATTATTATTTTCCCCCTCAAATTTAAAAAAAAAAAAATCTTCTTCAGATCAGTTTTTCTAACAAAACCGCTTAATAATATATATGAAAAATAAGTGCAAATTCTTCCATAAAAAAATTGCTCAAAAGGGAACGCGTTCCCTTAATTTTGAACATAAGTATAATATAAAACTAAATTCATCCTTCAAGTAAAGTTTTTGCGTCATTCAAATCAAACGTTCGCAGAGATAGCAGGTAAACCTATTACCCAACTTCTACCTTTAGCTATTTTGCTTATCATTTAAATATCATGCGTCTAATTTACTTCCGTTAGAAGAATAAAGCAGAAGCTACAGAATCAAAATGAAAGAAACAAATTAACTGATTAATGGAAGACCTCATAAAATCAGCTTCTTTTAAAATCTTTCTCTAAATTTAATTGCGTATGTAAATGTACTTTTTGATTCTTCTCCTCTTAAAGTTTTCTAACTCGCTGTAACAGTGCTAAAATTGTCACCTTAGAAACATTTTTTCTGTGCCTAAACTTAATATCTGCAATATGGAATTTTCAAAATTATACAACAATACATCAGATATACCATTAAACAAAATCAGACTGCACACTTCAGACAATATCTGTAATTCTAAAAGTCTGTAAAATTTGGAGCTATCTCTTAAAAAGAATATTTATATTAGCATTGTGGTACAGTAAGTACATTTTTAGAAATATTTTACCATAAAGCAGCATTTATTCATGATGATAATTTTATTTATTAGGTGTTCTCATAAATCTGAGAAAAGTGGATAATAGCTTACTGATGTCAGTGCAATGGCTTATAAATCTGCAGCGTCAGAATAATAGTTATTTGAAAAGCATCAGTTGCACACATGAGCATTTGAATTTAATCATCTGACAACAGTTTAAAGAGTAAGAGACATGAGAGGAAATACATGCGAATTAAAGTTCAGTTGAAATGATAGTTATTTGAAGAGCATTTATTTTAAGCCTACGATAGCGATAGATAATAAAATCCTTTATCGTATAGAAATTCATTCATTACAGCTGACATATTCTCATCATCTACAGCTTGAAGAAGTTCGTCCCGTTTATTTAGGTGAAAGAGGAAAGCGAATAAAGGAAAACATAGAATACCTATATATATTTACCCATTTGTCATCATTTAGAATGACCTCTCTGCCTTGCAGTAGTTTAAACCTTCGTCGATAAAAATCATCTGATTTGGAATAAAAAAAAGGTTCTTTTAACGTTTTCACATCTTGTGCATCATCCAAGGTTTGATGAACCAAGGATTTCTCTAAAGACCAAAAACGAAGGTAATCGAAGGAGCAAAGTTCGGGGATAAGGCAAAACTTACCAAGCAAACTCGAGCTGTTTTTTCCGAGTGATTAAAGCGGAAGATAGCCCCCACGTTTTTTCTTGGTGGGAGGAGCAAGCTATGCTGCGCAGCGTCAAACGTCAAAATCATCTTCTATAACAAAATGTATTACATCTATAACAAAATCTCATCACCTATAACAAATCATTACAAAAAAATTAATTTTATTGAGCGAGAAAGACAAGAAAACCAGATTCTGACTTGTCACTGTCCTTCAGTGTGATTTCCAAAGTGATTAAGATGTGTGATGATCCCAACCTCGTGCATTCGTCTTTTACACTCTTGTTGTATGTATGCGCAGCGTTTCCTCAGCAATTGCTTGGGAGTCATTAGATATGATCTGGTCCTTAATCTGCGCAGAAAGCACTGGTGGAGGTCAGAAACGTAGTTTATATTTACAGCTTTTGGCTTCATATCGCCTAGAAGGGGTAGGTAAAATGGATGTGATAATTGTTTTGTTAGTTTGTAAAATTGTATGGGGTTTTATTTAATTTTAGTAAAGCTAATTTTGTTTTGGAAACAACCTTTCCTGTATCTCTTATTTTCAGCCACGCTTTCTTGTCAGAATGAGATTTCAGTTTCGCACATTATGCAAAATAGAGTAGAAAGCTACTATTTAAACCGGTAGCTGAGTTAACTTCAGACAGAATCTATTGAAAACGTGTTCTGCCTTTCGGCCACGTTGTTTCTGTGCTAGTTAAGCTTGCTATTTTACGGCCGTGCATATCAATTCCCGGTTATTCTACGTCGATGGCAGCCAAGAGCCTACTACGCGTTTAAAAATCGCTGTGCAGCTTCAGCTGATTATTCAAAGGATTAGTTTCAATTTTACGTTTTGTATTTCGAGTTTGGGCCAAATGTATTGGCAAAACTCTGTAAGTACCAGGAGTGAAATCTGTTATATTGTTTTAGGGTTAAATAAAAGGGTTTTTCACCTTTCTTATGTGTTGTTACTGGTACAAGCTGAACTTAGAGAATACTGGCTTCACAGTTCAAGTTACGATCTAACCTTCCAAGTAACTTTAACTTTGCCTAGAATCTTATAAATGCTTGCTTTGTTGTTTATTTTTGTAAGCATTTATCATATATGAAGAATACATTACGAAAATCAAAGTTACTTACATCCCTTAATTTTAATGCCTTATTTATTCTTGTGCAAAACAAGTGGCAGTTTGCTACAAATATGGAATTACAAAGAAAGCGTTTATTGTTTTTATTAATATTAAAAAAATTCAATCAGAGGAAATTTTTAATAAGCTGGTATAAAAGTGTATTTGGACAAAAAAATTAGAAACATCACATTTCTGTAAAAAAACAGATTGGAGAAGATAATGCTAGTGAAATCCTAATACGTTGACAGCTATGCTTTACTTGAACAACTAAGATAAGTGCTATCGTTAAATAGATAATAGACAGTTCGAAGTTGCAACAAATAATCAAACTGATAGTGTCCTTCTTTTAGCTGGCAGAGGGTCAGTCAGTTTACCTCTTACATGAAAAAATAAATTCAGTCAATTTCTTCTCAATTAGAAAGGAATTAAATTAGAAATATTCAGTATGAAGGTGTTGTGGAATATAATTTCTATCGTCTTCCTTTGTGCAGTCTGTGATGCATCATCTTTAAAAACATGTAAGTTTTTAAATACTTATCTCATTAGTTTTCGTAAACTTACTTTTATTAAAATATTTAATTGCTAGAACTATCTGCAATTGTGATATATCATTTCATAGGTTCTGTAGCGATTGATTGCAGTAATTTATATGTAGTGAGAATATTTCATTTGCAAATTAATTACCTTATAAGAGTTTAAAGGCGAAATCGCTTGTCTGAATACGATTATCTTTTCTCCTATATGAAGAATCAAAGAAAAGATGCTTTGTAATGAGAAAACTAACTGATATTGATTAGAAGGAGAAGATTAAGCGATGAAAACGTAAATACATTGTTTGACGAGCATAAAGTTTTCAGTCACTCATGTTTTATTATTCAACTTTATATGAAGCTTGTTCCTTACCTTCTGTGAGCTAAAAAGAGGAATGTTTTCGGAATGCCAGAAACTTAAGCTAGTGTCATCGCATGTTATTTTAATAATGAATCATTCATTCTTCAAAATATGCGTTAAATAAAGTTTCTCGCATCAAATTTCATAAAAAAAATACTTCCCACTTGTTAAAAGATTTTATCCCTCTTCAAATGTCTTAAAATATTTATTTAAATAAATATTAAATGCATTTCTCTTTTTAAATTTTCCAGATCAAGTTTAGTTTAAAATAAAGGCCTAAGTTAGTGCTAAATTTTAATTGAGAAAAATAAACATAAAACTTAAATTACAATTTAAGAACAAAGTGAAATATCGCGTTAGAGCAGCATTCCAATATTTAAAACAAAGAAATAAGAAACATTTAACGAAAAATCCACACAAAGAATAATTTTCGTTAAATGATAATGAATTAATAGTGCATACAATGCAATTAAAAAAAGAATGAAACTAATTTGCACTTATAACATAAAGTAACTATTATTTTTGATAGAAGAGTTAAACTGCATTATGTAAGTAAAAGTCACTGAACATTTTGTGTTTTAGATTTTTTTTGAGATTCTAGAGAAATGTTTGACGAATTACTGCGGTCATGTAAATGAGATGCTTGAGTCCACACTTTGCAGTAAAAATTCAATCGAGAGTACATTTAAGGAATCAACAACAAAATGATTAATGAAAAATATTTGGATCACCCTCTATAATAGAAACCAGAAACAATAAAGTGACTTGTAACTTGCATAAAATACTTTACATGATATTTATAGTATTTATAAGCAATTCATAAAAATAACAGTTATATTAAGAAATATGTAAGGGTTTCTTTTAAAAATTCCAGTTTATTTCACATTTTTTTTTTGCTTATAACAGACAACGTTTTTACCAGATTTAACGAAACTTACAGAAAACATGACAGCTTTCAAGGGAAGCATTGAAATTTAATTTAAAATGAAAATAGCTAATATTCTGTCAGATACGATAATTTAAAGAAATAAATTCTAACTACCCATGCGAGAAATACATCAGCTGTTTTCTTTCATAAATTTGTAGAAAAGTTATGTAAGGCAACTTATATAAAATTATGGGGCATGTTGTGCAAATTTAGAAAGATACTGACAATAAAGTGAGCTGTGTTGCAATTACTTTCTGGGTCTAACTCAATGATAACGGTTTTTTTTTTCAAAATTGCCTTTTTCTTAATTCAGCATGTTTGCTTATTTTGATATCAAGCACATATCTTATGCTCAAGCACTTTTTTCGTCGCTTATGTAGCATCAAGGACGTATTTTTCCTTATTTGCACAGTAACGGATTAGTTCACTTACAGCAAAGTTATGTCCAATAAATTTTAAAAATGACAATTTGGAGAAAATTCATTATTATCCAGTACACTCCAGAAAACAACTGCTATACATCTCACCATATAGGTAATATATTCCTGAATTTGAAAGCATTTGGAATTTTTTGCATAATTGATCCTACCTATCTAATTCTCAAAAAAAGGTATATTATTGCAATAGGTGACGTACTGAGCCATATCTATAGAATATAATAATAGTAGATGACCTACCCTGTATTTACTCTTTGGTTATTAGTATAAAACATGTGATACACCCACCTGACGGTACATCATGAGATGAATTTCGTTGATTTTGCTACGATGCCAACGCTCAGGATAGAATGCTTATGGGATCATCTTAAGCAGCTAATTGTGCGAAATATGAGAGGTGACGTTGCTGCCACGTCACCTTGCTAAATTGTGATGGCTATCTGAACCACTGGGAAAATTTCTAGCCATCTTGAGGGCATCAGGACAGTGTTGGTGGGGAGGAAATATAGGAATGGCTATCAGTGTTGTTTTATATCTATTAGTAAAATGATGACTACTGATAAACGCGAAATAGAGCTGTTTCAGTTGACAGATGCCAAATAGGATCACTTGAACTGCATTTTTATTGTGTTTGAAGAGCAATAACATCCCTCGAGGGATATGATAGTTTGCCTTCAGGACCACATCAATGCATTCTTCTCGTATTTTGTACAATTTAATGTAATAATCCGAGAATATAATAATTTTTCTGATAAAGTAATAAAAGTAAGTTGGCATAACTTCTTTGCATTTACTCATCTGAGGCTTTCGTACGGTTTAGTTCAACACGATAATGCTATCAGTTACGTTGGTTCTGATCATGGTTCACGATGATCATGGATCATAGATCACCAGACGGGTGGTAGGCCACTTGCTACGAGAATATCCAAAATCTTTGATACATTTCGCACATGGGCAGTTAAAAATTATTTTCTTTAAATGCTCGAATCTCATCGAATAGTCGTTGCTTTGAATTACTTAATTACTTGACAGTCTTACACACGATTACAGTTTTTTGATTTTCTGACTTGCGTATTCGTACTAATTGCTCATAAAAGGAACGAGGCACTTTGGTTCAAGTACAATGCACAACGACCTTACTAGCACAAAGTGTTTCGGCACTTGTGTCTTTTTACTCTCTGCTACTGAAATTCTATGGATCTGAATTGTAGAACTAGTTTTGACTTCACAACAGAACAGGTTTACAGATCCGGTCACGACAGGACAAAACTGGATCCTTCACTCGAATTCTGCCGGCAGCCTACTGTATTTCCTGGTAAACCTACTGAACCTGATGACCGTTTCTTCCCACAACGAATTAACGCACTCCGAGTTCCCGCCGCAACTTTCACCACTTCCCGAACCTGATGATGAAAAGGCAAGAGCTGAATCTACGCACACTGAATATGATGCAAAGCTTTCCAACGCTAAACACCCAAGAAACCTGACAACGTTTCTGTATCAAATCCGTATGATGGCTTCTCGCTAGATGAATAGAATTTAAAGCAAAAAATTCGAAAAAGGTTTACAATTTACATAGATATAAAAGTCGAACTCAGCACTTAGCTCAAGAGATACCAAGCAGAAGATGCCAATATCATGGACTTTGAAGGAAATGATGTGTCTGACACTCACTTCGAAGCATCTGGGAGAAGCGTTCAGACTCGCAGAGCGATGACTACTCTTTTTTGACTATAAGGACATAACATTTCGCTCCTTGTCCTGCTTAAAGAGTATAACTTTAAAGTAGTTATCAGAGGACTTATCACATTAATCAAAACAGAGGATATCCAACAGGAAATAATTTCCTTAGGGTACCTACCGATGAAGATTAAGCAACTAATCAGAAGAAGAAATTGTGAATGCATAAAATTACCGTTATTCTTTGTTATTCTTCCCAAAAGTGACACAGCAATAACCGTCTACAACATTTGATTCCTGTTATACCTTGAAGTAAAAACTCAGTCTTATAGTGCCCGCGGTGGCCTCATGCAGTGCTACCACTGCCAATCTTTTCATCATATCCACACTGCGCGCAGACGCTACTCCAAGGGTGTTAAGAGCACCAAATCGCATTTCCAGGGATTGCCCTCTAAAAAACAGAGGACAAACCACACTGTATTAGCTGTAATCAAGAACGCATTGCGAGTTATCGTGGTTGCGAATAATTTCCTAAAGTCATAAACGTTGACAAACCCAGTCGTAAAATTTACTCCGACCGCGTAATCTCCAGTAAAAGCTACTCAGAGGATCTTACCACCCCTTACAGCAAGCCTGCTCAGTGACGCCTGTAAATTTCTAGGAGAATTGCAAGCCCTTGTAAAATATATCAAAACACTGTAATTAGCGAATTCGTACAGATCATTAAAAAAATGTCTTGTTTAAAAGTCACAGATTCCACGTCAACCACAGAGTCAGGGATAATAGTCCAAACTATACGGTACCGATTTTAATGGCTATATGGAATGCATGCAGTCTAAGAAACCATTTGCGTTTTTTCTGAAACACACGCCACGCCTAGTGATAAATTGAAAATCAGGAACCACCATTCCTATCTTTGTGACAGGTTCCAGGGCAGAGGTGGCGGAGTCTTGATTTATATATATAATAAATTTTTCTCTGGTTTAATCTTCTAAGGTAACAGCAAATATTACGAGATTGAGATTATCTCTACGAGATTGGGATTATCTCAGTCTCTTTTAAACTACGGAAACGTCTTCTTCGCTACAATATACAATCTTCCAGACAACAGACTTATTGACAGTGTCATCTCCTCTACTATACCCTATAGCATGCCTATCATTACTGGCAGAGATCTAAATGTAAGCACACCGATTGGAGTTGTAGAAACACTATTAAAATAGCAAGGCCCTGCACCAGTTCGTCTTCAATGATCCCTCTCAATCTATGAGCCTGAGGAAACAACATACAGACCTTTTCACCCAGGAAGACAACCTGACATTCTCGACCTAATACTCATTAACTATGGTATCACTATGGCAATAGATACTATGAATGCGCTCCCATCGGACCGCCCGCATCTCGATTACAACTGCATTGGGTATTGCAAAATAAAGTTGCCCAAGATTGAATACCATACATATTAGGTATTTTTTCGTAACATCTTCAAGAAAAAACAGTCTAAAAGAAAATGTAAAACCACTCTGCTATAGATAAAACCATTGACAAGTTTACCATGCGCTTAAAAAGGGCGCTTATCATAAAGCTATCAGCATTGTGGTTGTAAAGAACTCTGCAGAAAAACTCCCCAAAAATATAAAGCAACTTATTACACTAACAAGCATGCCATGTAGGACATAAATACTTACGTGAGATTTGGCAGTTAAAGGAGAGTTAAATCGGGTTAGCAAGACAACCTCTACTTATTTGGGGAAATTGGAAATTGTGAACCATGTAAACAGTGTAAGTCAACTGGGAGTTATCACTAAACAAAGGTTTACATGGACTTATCATATTAAGCAAGTCATAAGAAAAGCCTATGATATAGCGAACCAACTTTCTGTAGCCCATGGAAATGACTCTGCACTTTCTCAACAAAAGGAGAAGTATTTATGTATGCATTATAGGGCCAATTCTATGCTACCATCTCCAGCCTGCGCCTAAATGCATTTGACTTCTAAAAAATGCTCCATGATGAATTGAAAATAGACTTTATAGTGGACCACACAATAAGCGTGTCTTCAACACTGGACTTAGCTGTGATGCTGCAAATTTTTCAGAAGTCATAAATTACAAAATCATTCCAGAAGATAATTTAGTCAACCTGTTTGCAACCCGTGTACTTAGAGACCACAGTTTTGTAACTTAGCTTGGACTGCTGAGATTTACTTAGTTTGTTATGTGACGTGACTTTTATCTTTCATTGCTTTTCAGCTGATAAACACGTTTGCAATACAGGAGACTATGTACCCCACTTTTACCTCACTTTCTTGATAATTCCTGGAGTTTCATCTGTTAGCTCGTTAAGGTCATGTGCCCTCTGTACCATATAAGCAACTTCACAATCCATACCCGTATTCGTAATATTCATTGCTTTCATTTCAAATTACAGTTTAATGTTTCCCTTGGAAGAAGTAGCTTTTTCTATAAGTTTCATTCGTTTGTTCGGTTAAACATTTTTGTATTATAAGAAAAATAAATCTTCGAAATATATTGGAATTTTTAAAAGAGACCATTATATTTTCATTAACATACGTGCCAATTTTATGAACTCACTTATAAATATTGTAAATATAATACAAAATGTTTTATGGAAGTTACAAGTCATGTTTTGGTTTCTATGCTACAGGGTGATCCAAAATATTCTTTCCTTAATCATTTTATTGTTGATTCCTAAAATGCACTCGTGACTGAGTTTTCATTGGGAAAGTGTGAGTTGTAGCGTACTATTTACAGAACAATTCATCAAGCATTTTTCTAGAAATTCAAAGTCTAAAATCCAAAGTTTCTGATGACTTTTGGTTTTATAGTGTATCAGTACATCGAAGAAATTCCAGAGTTTTAGTTACGTGATCAAGATTTACAATTTCTTGCAAAAGTTCACTCATATTGCAACGTTTTACAAAGACTATAAAATGCAGATTACAAAGTGATGGACTACGAAATGCAAAGTCGTTTGCAACAGCACTAACCAATTTACACCACTGATGTAAATTCACAAAGCTTTGACACTGTTCATGCTCTCTAATAATACTTATCTAACCTATTCTATTGCCATAATTAGCGTTTTGTTTTTATACTAAATGAGCAAATAAATTACAGTTGTTTTTAATTACCACGCATTTTTATAGCAATAATGAATAGTAGTTAAGGGCTTGTGTAAGAAATAAACCAATATCTACAATTTTCAAAGATGTTTAATTATTCAGTAGTGTAAATTCAAGTCTGCTGTGAAAGAAGCGTGAACAAAGTGAAGATGATATTCCTTTCAGCGGGAAACGGATGGGTATGAAATATTTTGCTATCTTATAGTCGTCACGGGTTAATCACAGTTTCTCCTCTTTTTAAACCTTCGTAAACTTCTATCCCATCAAAATGTAAATGTGAAGCAGAAATCAAAATATCAGCTAAAATTAGGTTTCTGTTCTGTATGAATAAAATGTAATTTTCTGCATTAAAAGTATTCCCAGTTTTACGAAAATTTGCTTTACATAATTTCATTTTTGCGAAAGGATTGCTTTAGTATCTACGTTCATTTCACGAAAGACATCCGAAGATAATTTTCGCTTCTGTAAAGAAAACACGTGGAAAAAACGTTCATCTTTATTTTCCACTAATCGGAAAGAAATCTGAAAAGGTATTCCATGCAGCTCCTATGAATTTAAGTGTAATAATTTTAAGTGCATTTCTGCAAAACTGACATGTGATGGCCACAATCACTGTGGTAACGCCAGTGATGAATTTGACTGTAAGTAAATTTTATGAAATCTTGACATAGAATTTAACGTTTTAATACTAAAAATTAAATTTACATTTTTATCAGGTAGTTACACACGAAATTTTTAATATATATATTTTTTTAACTTTAGACTAAGTTTCAGTAGATATATAAAGCAGCAAAATAAACAGACCAAATGCTATGATGAGACATACATATTGCAGGCAAATAACACATGTTGCCACTGGAAATTTTCTAGGGTCGCATTTGCAGCCATAAAGAAAGAGTGCTGAATATCCGCGAGTGGTTCTACAACAATCATGCATTGCACCACGTGACCTGAATGGGATTTAAAGAAACGTATACACTGCCCAAATAACTTTGTAGAGTTGTTAGGACATTTTGGAAGCAGGAGACGTAAAAAATGAGCAACGCCTTCGCCGGGAATGGAACCACGGACCTCTCGGTTACGCGTCGAGCGTGCTGACCATTGCACCACGAAGGCATGCGAAGAAAGCGGGAGAAACACCGTATAATTTAATAAATAAATATCTCGTAATTGCTATTGACATCCAGAAAAATCGAAAAAATAGATTTTACCAGAATGTTCTCTTGAATAATTAAAAAAGCTTATAAAAGCCGAATTAAAACACCTCAGCTCCAGTTGTAGATGTTTTAAGCGAACTATTGTTTACTTAATGCTGTAGCGAATTCGCTGTGAGATTGGATTAACTTTCTTTGTTTTGAATTGAGTTTTGTTTAACGTTTGAGATATTGTGATATTGTACAAATATCTCTAAGGAAACATTTTACCATTTTGTTTTATTTTTTGTCAAAAGAATAAATTTTATTAACTTTTTATCGACTTGTGCATCGGATTCATAAGGAACCCGTACGCACGCAACAGTATATTACCATTTGCATAACCTAGTGGCTATTTGTATCAAATATGCGTGCATAAAAATGTTAGACTAAATATTGGTTACCATTTTAATTATCAAAATTTAAGTTATAATACTTTAATTCTAAAATTTAGTGCGAAATCTGGGCCTATGTAAGAGAGGTCAATTTCTTTACGTCCGATCTTATTTCACATAGTTTTAACCGTAAATTAGGATCCACTTTTGACTTTGTTCTTGATTTATTTTTCAAATAAAACATGAATGAATATCCTTGTTCATACAAATAGGTTGTGCAAAAAGGCAATAAAATTTAATGACTTTATTTGAAATGCCTTTAAATTATATTTTTCGGTTCAGCCAAAAGTTAACAGTGGTGTTATTTTTGAAATCTTCAGTTAGATTTCGATCACAAGAAATTTCTATCAGTTATTCTCTTTTTTTTTTTTTTTCCTCTCCATGAGATAAAATTTCACTTGTACTGCAACAAAATGGATTTCTAATCCAATTTTCTTTTCATAATACTAGGGAAAAACATGTTCAAATTATTTGTGAATAAAAAACAATGATTTAAGGTCGGATGCTAATTCTTCTTTTATTGAATTATTGGGGATTATTTTGGTTACTAAAGCTTTACGATGAATGGAGCAATGAGTAAATTTACTTTCAGGTACAGTTTTCTTTATTTGAGAAATAACACTGGAATTTTTCGCTGTTAAAGCCTGAGCTCCGTCATTGCATACGGCAATATGCTTACTTCAAAAAATATCATTCTCAGCCATAAAATTGTTAATTACTTCGAAAATTTTATTTTGCAGTTGCTCTGTCATGAAGAGATTCACAAAATAAATAATCTTCGGCAATTCTTTTATCTTCTTCGAAACGTATGCATACTAATAATTTGAACAAAGTTCGGTATATCAGTACTTTCATCCACTTGCAATGCGAAATACTCACTGCGTTTTATTTTTTGAATAAATGTCTGCTTTATGGAATTGCAACTTCACGAATTTTTTGACTAACTGTATCATTTGATGACGGAATAGTATTAAGTTCAGTAGCCGCTTTTTTCTTGAATAATGTTAAAACGATAATTTTAGCTGGTGATAATATAAGGTTTTCTCCAATAGTGTGAGCCAGCCCAGTCTTGGCAATTCTTAGGCTTACTAAGCAACTAGCTTCTAAAGCTTTTGCACTTGAAGTAACAAAATCATTCGCTACTTTTTCACTGTATTTGAACTCCGATAATTTCCTCTTAAAATACACTTGAGATTTATCCTCTAAACTGGCATGTTGAGATTCAAGATGTCTTTTCAGAAACAATGGTTTCATTCTCAGATTGGATAATAGTTCACCGCAAACAACGCACTTAGGTTGAGGGTCCCTTTTATACCCATTCCAAGTAAACCCAAATAATCAATAACGTTCATTATATTTTCTAAAAACAATTTTTTTTTCTTTTCGATATTCTTAGTGCAAGTAAATGTCCTGGATCCATCACGTGTGAATCATCACTTTTCCGCTTAGTCAATCCCAACCATTTTTTCATTTTGAAAATCTAGGTTTGTTTTATCATTTTTTTCACAAATATTTAAATGCACAAGATATTACGAGTTCTTCAAACACAAACGACGACATTTTCAAACCGCATAGGAAAGTTAAGAAATACAGAGCGACGAGAAGACAAAATACCTGCTGTTAGAGACATCAAATCGAAGTAAAGTGATTCTAATTGAAAATAGAGCAATATGAGCCCGAAAATGGTGGCCAATAAAGCGTAGTCATGCCAATAAATCGATCAACTCTAAAAGAATTAATGAGATTCGGTTATATTTTTATCGGAACTTATATTTAATTCCTACTAAACATCCATTTCTATTACTCATTTTAAAAATATCATTTATGACAAATTTTGTTACGTCTATAGCTAACAGAATATTTGTGAAAATAAAAACGGATTATTTTGCTAAAGTCTACGAGCGGGTAATGACCTTGAACAAAGATCAGATACCATCAATTTACGAGTGTTAGAGAAGAAATTTGAACAGTGTATTTGGATATTTAATTTTTGAATTTAATGGTTAAAAATACTTTGTTTCTTTGCGCACCACCTATTTTTCTCTTGCGAACCACCGGTTGAGAATCGCTGCTATAAACATTAAGGACGACATCTACCTGGTGCCGAAGCACTATGAAGAAATGCATCAATCTACATTTGTGAAATCTCGGAGAAGTAGAATTAAAAAGAATTAACTGGAATATCTATGGATAACTACTGATGGTGAGTTAAAAATTAATTTTAGCTATTAGATCATTCACATAGTTATCAGCTAAGATCATGATGACGAAGAAAACGATCGGAAAGAAAAAGAAGAGAAATTTAGCCACAAAAACGAAAGCTTGATCTAGAGTTGGCAAAATCGAGCGGTTGAAGGAATCTACTACAATTGATATGATGTTCCTAAAGAAGCAGCCGCTTTTGGAAAGAGATCGAATCAAAGAGGCAACGGAAAATTTTTAATACCTTTCAGAATATTATATTTTTAGATAAATATAGTCTGAAATTGGGTAGTTTAAAAAATACTGTATGTAGTGATTTTATGTGCCTGTGTTAGTGGTTCACTGACTTCTTTTCTTTTTGGTTCATCTTGTGTTGCGATTTTAAGGCAAAATAATAATTCGGTTTATACGTATTCGATTTAACTAGTTTAATTATATAATTCGGTTTAATTAGCTATTTCATTATTCGGCCAAGGATATAATCCCACGAAACCAGTTAGGAAATCGGCTATTGCATCTTCAATTCTTAAGAATATTTGCTGCGGTATTGTAATTAACGTTATGTATTACGCATTTTATAGATATCCATAGCTTGGTTTCTCGTATATTTAATATTTGTTTATTTAAAACAGTTCAGAACATGATTTTTGCTACTATAACTTAGACTCTATGAAGCGGAAACCACAATGCTTTGCTCTCATGCTAACTAGCACGCTCTCTTTTTCTTACATCAAAGTCTATCTCTCGGAAATCTATGTCTATTACAGGTCATATGAATATAGTTCCTTGGCCTGAATACTAAGTTAACCATCAGTGTCTGAGCATTAAGCTGTAATTCGACCTGGGTTCAAGTCTTGGTAAATGGACTGAATGCGTGGAGTTTTCGAGATTTTCTTCATACGTAATGTGAATAAGAGCTAATTTCCCCTAAAAAGTCTTTCACGAAGACATCCTTTCAGTTAAGTAAATGAGTGCGCTATGCCGTATTCAAATAATTCGATCGACACAGTTTCCTGTGTGAAAGCGCAAATAATAGAGAATGGTTTTGTTTAATTACTTTTATGATTTGTTTCGTTTCTCTCTGCCTCTTTTTGAGGGGGTATCTTTTATTTATTATTTTCTTATCTTCATAGATTACATGGACACTGCTGGCAATATAATTAGATTACAGAGCACAGCTTCTGGGAAAAGCTCGTCTGGAATTTTGAAATCTCATTCGTACGACACGTACATAAACAGAACGTTAACAATCACGGCACCTTCTGAAATAGTGGCAAGCATTCGTCTTTTAGACTTACGACCCAACTGTCAAGATGTTTTGACGGTAAGATAAAAACAAGTGCATTTTTAGAGTAAACTTTAATATTTTACTCAAATTTTGATGATTCCTTCTCTCTCCTAAATCTTTGAGAAGAATTAATAATTAGAATCTTAGGGAGGTGCAAGAGTAACGTATATAAAATAGTAAAAATTTATAAAAATTACTATTATTTATTAATTTTACTTTTAGAATTACATAAAATAAAATAAAACGCTTATCTTTTCGAACAGTTAAAAGTAATGCTTTTTATTAACAAAGAAAAGTATAGCTTTTTCATTAATTTACTACTTTTAACTAGTTTTGAATCAAATCCTAAATTATATAATTTCAAAATCTAAAAGTGAGTTTATTAAGCATATACAGAGGTATGTTATAGATCATTATATCAAAATTTTATTTTTAAATTACGGGAAGCATTATTTTTATTCCTATAAGTGCAGCAACAAAATGTATGTTCTGTTCGAAAGTTTTATGAATTAAATTAAAACCTTTTCTATCTTGTGCCATAAGTTCTCCAATACTGATGAACGGAAAATGCGACTTTTTCCGAGAAATTTTACAGTAAATAGATATTTTCTTTTCTGTGAAAATAAGTTTACAGATTGCGATTTTACTTGGGTAGTTTAAACAAGCGTTAATAATGTCTAAGGATTATTTTTCAAGACACTGTAGAGACATTAGATTATTTTCAAGCATGAGACATGAAAAATGAGCAGTGCCCTAGCCGGGGCTCGAACCTGGACCTCTCCAGTACGCGCCATGTATGCTACCGTTACACCACCAAGGCATGGAGAAAGGAGGGAGAAAATACCTTATCGCACAACTGATAGGGTCATATAGAAAGGTAAGAAATTCCTCCATATGGATTTTAAATTTTTTCGAAAGATACGACACCGACTGAATTCACCTGCTGCGAAAACTTAAACTGCTGAATTATAATAAAAGCTATGAAATTTTTTTTTTATCTGAAGGCTTTAAAAATAATGATTGGGTTCAAAGTGTCGCATCATAACAAAAACGTACTTGGTCATGCTTCTTCAAATTAATTGTATTACTCTTGGAAAGGCCCGGTATACATACTAGTTAGGAAAATGTTGTTGGAAATTTTTCAATTTAGTTATCATCGGATACTTAAAAATCGATTCAGAGTTCAACAAAACAGTATTTTTAACTGCAGTTTATTGCATACATTCAGATTTCCGCGCCTTGATAGCGTAAATAAATGGAGTATTTTCAAAAGCTTACATATTTTATACTCAATCGTTTCTCACAAAATTATGTTTCAAAATTATCCCCTCCATAAGAAATTTTTTCCTCTTTTTAAATAGGGTTTAAGCATGTACATATATCATATACCCATATCACATCATAAAATTTTGTCTTTAATGTCTCCCTAGGCATGCTGTATTTAGGAAACTGTAAACGTTTTTGTTATCACAACATCACTTATTACACCTCAAACTTTGTAACACAGATTACGAGACAGGTTGCTTGTGTACCTTTTAAACGTTGTAATGTAGATTATGAGATACTTCTATGTGAATGTTGGCTATTATGGAAGGTATTCGTGTTCTTCTACTGTTGTAGAGAGAAAAAGATGAAATGCTATACCATAAGGAAACTCCTCTAATCCAGGATCTAAACCGATAAGTGGTTATCGTCATACTCAGGCGTATCTCGTCTGGTCGCCGGCTATGTACGTAAAAAGCGACAAAATAATCTGAATTTTTTTTTAACCGCGATAATCCAGTTCTATAAAGTCCTTTAACACACATGGGTTTTATGTAATTAATATACTCAGTTAGACAAATTTAGCATTTGTAATACGTTCGCAGAGTTAAAGCTGATCATGCTTGGACCAATTCCTGTCTTATCAGCAATTTCTCAAAATACCTGAAAGTCTTTCTTCCTAAATTCTTGGTCGCTGTCCCTAAATGGTTGGGCAAACATTTATTGACATAATCTGCCATTTGATTCTTTTTAAATTCCTGCATTTATGTGACAATTTTTGAACAGACTTGATTTACGCATGAGCAAAAACATTTCGATTATAAAAATCGAATCGCAAACATCTCTACAGATGAAATCATGTTTTGCAACGATTCAACAGTTGTTCTTTTTTTGGGGGGGGAGGAGGTCATAAATTCAAGCAATAGATGGGATCTTCTAAAGGAAAAACTACCTATTCGTCTTGAAAGCTTTAGTGAAACAATTTTTTAGGTAACAAGGTAGTCTGCGAAAGCTGACGTGATAAAAATGTTACGAAATAAAGCGCCTTTAATAGCTAAACATCTTAATAGAAATGTGTGACGGACAAATGCAAGTTACATGGGACACTACAGTAAATGTCCGAAATGTTGTTAAAATTGTTAACATAATTCGCCTTCGTTAATTTTTAATTTTCTGGGGTACAATATTAAGAAAAGTAAATAAATTTACTTTTATAGGAGAAAAATATGCGAAAATGATAAAACTGTAACTGATGAAATTTAGCAGTTCAGAAATGATTTCGTCGATGCGCTTCACAATGCTGCAAAACGTTTAGTTGCAGAAATGAATATTGAAACTTACGTATCAGAAATGAGACGACGCAAAATAAAAAGTATGCCTGGTGAGAAGGATTCTGATAATTCGTTTTCAGTGAATAGAATACTCATGCAAGTCATGTAATACTCATGCATGTCAAAGACAGATTTACAGGTTTACAGGACGTCGAAAATAATTTCAATCCATTAAATGGACCCGCAGTACAATTTTTGTCGCTAATTCACCTAAAACGTTCTCAGCTGACGTGGCTTTGAAATATAATATCGACTTAAATGCTTCTGAATTCGTGTGCGAAATATAATTTCAAATATCAAGCGATGGAAGTATTTGAGAATTTAGGCTATACTGATTCAGTTCAAATATAAAAAAAAAATTACGAACTTTCGTTACAGAATACGTATCTAAACCTTGACACTACATTGATCATTTTCTAAACAATGCCTGTTAGAACAACTTTCGGCGAACTTCCATTTAGCAAGCTCAATATTGTAAAATCGTACCTAACGTTCTTCTATCGGACAAGAGCGATTGTTGAATATGTTTGCAAAGTAACTGAAAAACATATTTCAAAAACATTAAATTATGATGACATAATAGATGTATTTGCAAATAAAAAAGCTAGAAAAATTACTTTGTGAAACATGTTAAACACAAGTTTTTTATGATAAGTATTATTTTGATTCTGTGATGTAAGCACATTGCAAGCTTTCCCATTTTTAGTTATTAAATATGAATCAAAACGTTTTTAACCAATTTTTTAATTTTCAAATATGTTAAACTTGCATTTGAATGATAACTATTACTTTGATTTTGTAATACAGTTTTCCGATTTTTCTTCATTAAATACGAATGAAAAGTGTTTAAAGGATTTGTTACGCCACAAATAAATAATTATCTTACAAAAGTTTCAAAATTATTTTGATGGAAATAATTCAGTTTCAAAATTGTTATCTAAAACAAGTAATATATATATATAGAAAAATTAAAGTCAATTCTTACTTAGATCAACAAAGAAAAATTTGAAAAATACAAAAAAAAAATTTTAATTAAAAATTAAAAAAGTTTTTTTCACATGTTAAAAATTAAAAAATTTTGAATATGTGAAAAAACTATATTAAATTCGAGTGTCAAGTTTGTAAGGTTTATCCTAATTTTAATAACAGTTATTTTAAGTTTATGCATCCTTCCTATCTTTTCTAGATTCAGCTTACAATTTCCTACCAGAATGTAATTTCAGAAACGCGGTTAATGCAAATGAGTACGAGTAGTATTTAAGTCGATGTTTTCACCGACTTCGTTAGAGAGCCTGAGTTCCTCACTAGCGCGCGTTTGCCTTTTGGTTACGTCTCTAAGCTATTGCTACGCTCGGCCGTACTTTAGGCCCTTGTTTGGCTTCGCCGACTTAATTAAGCTTTAGGGGCCAACTACTTAGAATCTTTATAGCTTCGGCTATATCTTTCAGTTAGCTATAGTTAAGCTTAATTAAGTTTAATTTCATATTAATTTAAGTTCAAGCCCAAGTGGAGGCTTTGCTGTACGTTCCGAGTTAGGAACTGATTGTATCATATTTATTTTGAGAAATAAAGAGTAGTTAACCCTTCTTAAGTCTTACGTCTCTGTTCACACACCTAAGAGATTATTCGCATATTAGAGTTTGTAGGGTTTCAAGGATTGAACACTTAATTAAATAAGATGGAGACCCGATACGATACGACAGCTACTGGATATCGATTCAACGAAAGAGACAAGGTGTGGTTGTGGAATCCAACTCGACGGAAAGGACTCTGTCCGAAACTACAGTTACCTTGGGATGGTCTGTACACAGTCCTAAACAGACTGAACGATGAATCGCAAAGTTGATTCGCTCTCGTGCAAAGTTGTGCATTACTTCAAACCGGGCCTGGAGATCTTGAAAGTATTTCTCAGGCGATGAAGACCCATCCGGAAGGAGACCAAACAAAAGATCGCAAGGCAGACAATGGTCACGACCGAAAAGCATCCCAGATGGAGAATAGCCGGTAGCCTCGTGGACAGCACTGCGATAAGCCAGTAGAAATAGTGATAATCGTAGAAATGGTGATCTTGTCCCACTTATGTTCGTTTCTGGAAACCACCAATGATAGATTATTAAGGATGCTTCTATTAAACCTCTCTACCATGCCGTCCAACTGGGGATGTAAAGACGTCGTTTGAGTTTTGTCAATGCCGAGTAGCTTCCAGAGTTCATTGATTACAGCTGAGGTAAAATTCCTTCATTGATCTGAGTGTAACTGAAGAGGAAATCCGAAACTGGAAATCCAATGCTGTATCATCTCCTCTGCTACTGTGACAGCCTCTTGATCAGGAATAGGATAAGCTTTAGGTCACTTGGTGAAGTAATCAATGACAACGAGGATGTGTTTGTTGCCATGAGCAGTTCGTCGCAGAAGTCTCAAGATATCAAAGGTGATACGTTCAAAAGGCGCTCCTACGCGATAACGTTATAGCTTGCCTCGGCTGCGTTTCTTCGGTCCTTTTCGACCCGCACTGGCATCGCAAGATCGGCACCACTTCCGCACATCCTCCTTTACATTACTCCAGTAAACACACTCTCGAACTCTCTGCAAGGACTTCATTATTCCGAAGTGGCCTCCTGTAGGGCTGCTATGTAGTTCTTTCATGACGTCCGGGATCCGTGATCTTGGGAGTAGCAGCTGCCATCGGAATGTCTTTCCATTATCCGTTTCGAATTTCCGGTGCAAGACGCAGATTCGAATGTAGAGTGAGTCCCAGAGTGCCCAATTTTGCTTTGCTGTAGGACTACAGATCGAAATGTCCTGCCAGGTACGTTTTTTGTTTGAAGTCTCCATTAGGTAAATTATGGGTTTAATGTCGCCGTCTTCCAGCTGACTTTTCCTGACTTCCTTGTCATTGGGTCTCGATCAGCCGATGTTGATGTAATTTGTCGTGCGTCCGGACTCAGCAGGTCTTATTTCGCTTCGATCCTGGAACAATATCCGCAGCTTTCTGGAAAAGGTCTTCTAGACAGGACGTCGGTGTTTCCGTCTGTTGATCCCTTCTGATGATGGATAAAGATGTCATATTCCTGGAGCCTCTGTATCTACCTTGCTGTTTCACCTTGCTGTTCTTGAAATTTAAAAGTCAGGCCAATGATGCATAATACGTGCGGAGGAGGAATTTTCTGCCGTATAGATAACGATGGAAATGTTCTACGGCTTTAACTATGGCGATCAACTTTTTCCAGGTGACGCAGTAATTCCTCTCCGGTTTTCATAAGCACTTGCTCCAGTAGGCCACGACACTTTCTTGGCCGTTTATTTCTTGGGACGAAACAGCACCAACACTCTCATTACTCGCATCCGTGTCGAAAAAACAAAATGCTGAAATTTTTCTTCACAGATCGTACAATATATTAATATCACACAGTAATTATATTTTAAACTACTAAAACATTAAACAGAAAATAATTCAAAGCGCACAGAAAGCTAATTCGATATCAAAGTTACAAAGGGTAAGTAAACAATAATAACTAAGTAAACAACTGAACTGAGATGCTTCTCTCCGACTTTTTAAAGCTTTTTAATCATGCACGAGAAGCTTCTCGTAATTTCTCGAGGTTTCTGGAAAGCAAAAGAGTAGAATTACACTTACAGCGAACACGCAATTGCATTATTTCAGTCTAAATGTAAATTACGAAATATCCATTTATTAAATGCGCGTGCTTCTGTATTTTTACGTTTTCAGCGTAGCTTTCTCTCAAAACTCGTCACGCGCTGCATTGCAAGTTGAAATAAAACAATTTTAATTACAATTCTACCAAAAATATCTAACTAAATACAAAATCTGTAACAATATTGATTTATGTTAGAAATATATCAAATGTAGTTAAATCTTATTATCATAATAAAACAAAATACTGTTGCTTTTCATTACTATTATTATTACTGCTATTGTTTTTAGCTCTATGAACCTAGTAATCCTTCCAAAGCGCTGTCCGTGTGTAACCGATTTCCATATCGTAGTCGAGAAGAAGATGTGTATGAGAAAAGGAAAACACTCTATGCTTCAAGTGGCACACTGATAGTGACGTTCGCCCATAAACCCGGCGGTAGTCCCTCTTCGTACGATGGATTTCAGTTTACTTTTACAAGTGTAAGAAGTAAGTGAATTTAATTAAAAATACCTTATAATTGTATGTATATTGATTCAAAAGAAAGTGGGACAGTTTTATATCTGCCGTTCTACTCAGCCGATTAAAGAAATTGAACTTGCGGTTTTCATGTCTGGAATTGACACATAATCGTACTTTTTCTGAATAATATGCCACTTGTTCTCCATATTTCGATACTACGGTGTAAATTATATATGAAAGCCAAATTTTGTAAACTTTGGTGAGAAAACGTACGCAGTAATTCGAGAATATAGTTTGGCGCAATTTATTCACTTTACACCAGAAGTAGTTAGTTCACTTGGTAAAACAAAATTATGTTAACCTTTTCACTTTCAGATTCATTCCGCATGCCCGGGAAAATGTATCGTTTCTACTTCTTGGAAATATCTTTACTTTACATTATTTTTAGACATTTCTTTTTGTTTTAAATTGTTCGTTTAATTATTTCAGTTGCGTGATTGAAATATATTTCTTCAAATAATTATTTTAAAAATTTCTATTAATTCATTCAGGCTGAATATCTTAAGCACATTTTTGTTTAATTTGATTTTATACATTTAGATTGCATTTCGTTTGAAAGATTACTTTTGTGACCCATTATTCTTCTCGGTGTCTTTGAAACCGCCTACTACGTTGAAAAAGAAAATACCGTTACCTCTACCGTTACCGTTGAAAGAGAAAATGCCGTTAACGCCTCTTTCAATGAGGGTTTCATTCAATGGGAAAATATATATAAATGAGAAAGATATATAATCGACATTTAAATTTACAATATATATGCATATTCACAATTTTTCACTGTTTTACATAGTTTTATCATTGTACCATTGCTTTACGCAATTTTATCATACTACTTTAAGTTTGTCAAAATAATATTCACATTCCTGAATATTTTCAAATTTTTCATTTTTCTATATCGTGAGAATCACTTAACATAATATAAAAAAAGGAAATTCTACGAAAAACATATTTTTCTTCCTTAATATCTTGATAAGGCCTTGAATATTTCTTCTTAATGCCTTATTGACTCAAGAAGGCCTTAATATCTTAATAATTTTCTTGAGGCATTCGGCAGATATATATGCAATCACCCTCCTCTTTTTTATTCCACTGTATACTATAAATACACTCATGTCCATAAATTAAGGATAACGCAAAATCAGGCAAAGGAAGAGTTAGAAGCAAAACAAATTTGACTTATTTGTAAAGCTTATTTATTAAACAAAAGGTAAGGAGCAATAAAAGATGCTATATGTTTGATATCATTAAAAAATTAGCTATTTTTTCTCCCTGGAGCAAATTACAAAAAAAAACCCTATTTACAAAAAAACAATATTATATGGTTGGTATGATTGTTAATACATTGTATGTTTCCCAGACGATGCAATACAGTCCGTACAACGCCTAGGCATGCTGAGTATCAAATTATCGATCTGATCTTGGGAGATATTACACCACTCAAAAAGCAATGCTCTCCGAAGTTCCGGTAGACATGTAGGAGGAGGTTGACGGGCTGCAACTCGTCGGCCAAGCATGTCCCACACGTGCTCCACTGGATTCAAGTCCGGTGAGAACGCTGGCCAGTCCATACGGGTGATATCCTCCGATTGAAGGCATTCGCTTATGATGTTTACACGGTGAGGACGCGCGTTGTCATCCATAAACACAAATTGTGCGCCCATGGCGCCCCGAAACAAACGTATACGTTGTTCCAGAATGACGTCCCGATAGATTTGGCTTGTCATGGTTCCAATTTGAACATGCAGGTCAGTTCTGGAACCCAGAATAATTCCACTCCAAACGAGCACTCCTGCACTACCGTAACGGTATCGTTCAACGATGTTTTCTCGGTGGTAACGGGTACCTTGAGCTCTCCATATGAAAGTCCGGCGAGAATCAGACTGCAAGCTAAACCTGACTCGTCGGAAAACATCACACAAGCCCACTGTTGCGACGTCCACAATGCATGTTCTCTACTCCAGGCTAACCGCAGGCGACAGTGAGTTGCAGTAAGTGGAACGCATCTGACAGGTCTACGAGCATATACACGAATCTGCCCTAAGCGTCTGTACACGGTCTGCCTTGAAACTGTCGTACCAGTGGCTGAAGAGAGCTCACGAGACAGGTCTGAGACAGCTCCGCCTGTTTCTTTTGCCAGTAACTGCTAAATACCGGTCCTCATTCGGCGTTGTAACTCTCGGGGGACCTGTGCTGTAACGTCTTCTCACATTACCATCATCTTGGAATCGTTGCCAAAGCCTTGATATGACACTCTGGGCAATTCCAAGTTCGTCTGATACTTCCAGTTGGGTACGCCCACATTCCAGACGGCCGATAATTCTACCACGTAAAAAATCATCCAAATGCGTCCTTTGTGTCATAACTATTCGGTTATTGCACTGAAATGCTTATAAAGCGCCTGCGAACAATTTTACTTCTTTGCCTGTATTCCTTATATGTCACTCTCTTACACTCTCGTCATTGTGACATACCATCGGTGTCATCTGGTTACTTCCTGAAATTTGCATATGATTCTTGAAGATGTGTGTAGTGGTTTTACAGGTGATATATTTATTTTAGAGTTCGATTTCCGCGTGACTCCGAATTATCCTTAATTTCTGGACATGAGTGTACTTGAAATAGCTTGGTTTTTGTGACATTCTTATGAATTGAGGTATCGCCTTTCGTTTTGCCAGTATTTGATCAGATCAAAATAGTGAAACGATTTTGACAGTGAACATCTTTAGAGGCTAGGCATTTTGAACGCATTAAACGAAAGAAGAGACTGGTTTCATCAACACTAAAAACAACATCTTTAGCCGATATTTCGTGCATTTCTTTGGGGAAATTCTCCAATTTTCAGCAAAGTGAGCTAAGATATTTTTTGGGTTCTTGGCTTATGATATGATACGATACTCTGGGACATATTTAAAATTACACAGCAGTTCCGTTGAATAACAGCCGCCCTTCATAGTCATTCGCAGCGCTATTTTTCTTGTGTCTTTTCCTTTAGCACAGGTTAATTCGTTGAAGAATTTAACGCACTGATTCAGTGAGAAAGTTCAGCAAAGTATTGTTTAAATTGCCACATATTTTACCCTAACAACGCAACTTCTTTGAAGAGGAGTTTCCGAAGACTGTTATTCTTCCAATTTCCTTCTTTCAGAAACATTTGTTTTCAGTACTAACACAAGAATATTAATTTTTTCGACAGTTATATTTCCATAAATTTTGTATTTTGATCAAATTCTCTGAAAACATTAGTTCTATGTCTCAGGGACACTGCATTTTGTTTTCTAGAAATTTTAGCTGCAAATTAAGCTTAAACTCAGAGGACAAACAGTTGAGTTAAAACGTGCTTGCCGAATTATAGAGAAAGAAAGCATCTGCCAAATTTTTCAGGACGACAGAATTCAGCGTTTATTGTGTTTCACTTTGTGATAGTATATTATCGGGTGTAAATAGTCCAAATCATAAAATTTTAACACCTTCTAAGATAAGTAACTGACATATTTAAAGAGTATGCGTTTAAATTATCTTTAACAGTACGAGGAAAAACTGTCTACTTGAAAGACTCTTGGTAAGAGGATAAAATAAAAATTTATATTTCATATATTTTTACTAAATGGTAGAATACGACTAAACTCTTAAAGCTTAGTTTATTTTGTTAAATTTTTAATTTGAAAAGATGCGCTACAATGCATAAAATTGTATGCATAGAGTGCATAGGATTTTTGTTTTTATGGAAAAAAGCTGAGAATCAATCCAAATGTAGTCAAGGTTCAATAAGTTAAAACTAAACGGACACACCCCTCAAAAAATAAGCATTCGAAATTCGGCCTTGAATTACTCTCATGTCCACAGATTAAGGATAATGCGAGCTTCGTCAAATAAAGGTTCAGAAACAAAACAAGCGTGACTTATTCATAAAGCCCATTTATTAAACAAACAATAAAGAACAAAAGAGATGGTGCATGTATGATGCCATTCATAAAAACTACGATTTTTACTCCCGGGAGCAATGACGAAAAATATCTTCCGTACAAAAGCTTAACGGTGTGATGGATGGTAGGATGGTTAATATATTGTATGTCTCCTAGACGATGAAATACAGTTCGTACAACGCCTGGGAATTCTGAGTATCAAATTATGAAGTTGATCTTGGGGAAGGTTACTCCACTTAGCGAGCAATGCTCTCCGAATTCCGATACACATGTAGGAGCTACTTGAGGAGCTGGAATTCATCTGCAAGCATGTCCCACACATGCTCTATCGGATTCAAGTCAGGTGAGAATGCTGGCCATTCCATACGGGTGATATCCTCAAATTGAAGGCATTCCTTTACAATGTTTGCACGGTGAGGACGGCACCCCTAACAAATGTACAAGTTGTTCTAGAATGATTTCCCGATAAATTCGCTTAGTCATGGTTCCAACCTGACTATGTAGATCTGTTCTGGAGGTCAGTGTAATTCCACCCCAAACGAGCAATCCAGCACCATCTTAACGGTGCAGTTCAATAAAGTTGTCTTAGCGGTAGTGGGTACCTGGCGTTCTACATATGAAAGTACGACGTGAATCAGATTGCAAGCTAAACCTGGACTTGCAAAAAACATCACACAAGCCCACTGCGACGATGTCCACATTGCATGTTCTCTACGCCAGGCTAATCGCTGGCGACAGTGAGTTGCCGTGAGCGGAACACATCTGAAAGGCCTGCCAGCAGATAGACCAGTCTGTCTGAAACGTCTGTACACGGTTTGCCTTGAAATTGTCGCACCTGTGGCTGAAGATAGCTGACGAGACAGGTCTGATGCTGTGCTCCGTCTGCTTCTTTTGGCAGTTGCTGCCAAATACCGGTCGTCATTTGGCGTTGTAACTTGGGGGGGGGGCGCGACATGCACTGTAACGTCTATTGACATTTCCATTATTTTGGAGGCGTTGCCAAAGCCTAGAGATGACACTTCGGGCTATTCCTTGGATACTTCCATCTGAGTACGCACACATTCCAGACGGCCTACAATTTTGCCACGTAAAAAATCATCTACATGCGTCCTCTGTGTCATAATTATTCGGTTGTGGCACTGGGCGGCTTACAGAACGCTTGTGAACAATATTATTTCTTTGTTACCATTTCTTATATACACTTTTCTTACATTCTCGTCATTGTGACGTACTGTCGGCGTCATCTGATGGTTTCCTGGAATTTGCATATTATTCTTGAAGATTTGCGCGATAATTCTACAGGTCAAATTTGTACTTTAGAGTTCGATTTCGGTGTGATTCTGAGTTATCCTTAACGATTTTATTTGGTGATGCTATGTACATTAAACTATTCTTTCCATCCGCTTATTATTGCTGTTCAACATCCTGTAACTTGCAAATTACATTACACGTTCATAGAATACCTTTTGCTTATCACCTCATTATACAAAGACAATGCAATCTCATTATGCAGGGATGCTCTGTATAATGAGATTCAGGCTGGTTAGTTATAATTTCAAGCATACTAAGGAAGAAAATATTATGTTAAGAAGCTTAAGTTTTTAACGAGAGAATGTTCAACTTTAATATTGCAGTTTAAAATTAGATAAAAAAGCAGCCTTAGGTTAGTACAGATTTTAATATCTTTAGGCTTAGCAGTAGAAGCATAGTTCTTGTTTAAAAATGGAATAAATGAGTTAATCTAAGGAAATATTTACTGCGCGACACCTTTTAATAAAAATACATGCAAATTAAATTCTTGTCTGCAATGACTATTTAAATTTCATACTTTTATCCATCTGTAAGAAAAACGTGCTAGTGAGAAAAGTGTTTTCTACGAACAAAGTAGTCTCCACCATCCTCCAAAAATTCCTCGTGTGGTCTAAATTACTCAAGATATCAATAATCAGGATTTACAAGGTGGATAGCGTGGTTCTTTAAAAACATTCCTACAGATAATATGTGCATTTTAAGTTTCCAAATGTAAAATTCAGAAAGATATTTTCCAGGTCAGGAAAGTATTAACGCGTAAGGTTTGGTTTAAATTTTCTTCTTAGGAAACGCTAAAACTGAGATAATGTCTGTTTACTCTAATTTAATTTTATGTAACTTGTACCATTATAACTTCAAACGAAAGTAGTTTAAATTTTAGCAAAGCAAATTTAATTTTTTTTATTTTTAAATTTTTAGCTAAAATACTTATAGCGGGGAAAAACAACTTACTCATTGTATAATACCTGTGCAACTAATTACGCCGTCTTTCTAGAAGGTCAAGGGTCCAAATTGAAATTTTGTATGTTTTTAATGAAAAGTAATTGTCAAAAATCTACCTTATTTTATACAATTTTATAATCAGAGTTAGGGGTCTACATTAAACCATTCAAGAAATATTCAGCCATGCAAGCATTTTTTGAAAACCCTTTATACTTTTCTTATATACTTCTTTCGGTTCACAGAAAATATTGTCCGGAAATGAGTATCTTCTTGTTAATTTGGTAATTATGATAATAATGTAAAATATTTTGCACAGTATCGTTCCATTCTCACGTGGCATTTAACCACAGTAGGTAAATATTAAACATATGCTGCTTCTAATCAGAAGAAAGAAGCATAACTATTAAGTTAGACGTGCATTCGTATATTAAATATATATTTCTACTGCTGAAAATAAATACAGCACATGAAATTCTAAGATCATTTTAATTATTTGATAATTTTTCAGGTATTCCATGCAGCTCCTATGAATTTCAGTGTAGTAATTTTAAATGCATTTCTGCAAAACTGACATGTGATGGCCACAATCATTGTGGTGACGGCAGTGATGCATTTGAGTGTAAGTAAATTTTATGAAATCTTGACATAGAATTTAACGTTTTAATACTAAAAATTAAATTTATATTTTATCAGGTAGTTACATACGAGATTTTTAATATAATATAATTGTTAACTTTAGACTAAGTTTCGGTAGATATATAAAGCAGCAAAATAAACAGACCAAATGAGACCAAATGAGACATATACATTGCAGGCAAATAACACATGTTGCCATTGGAAATTTTCTAGGGTCGTATTTGCAGCCATAAAGAAAGAGTGCTGAATATCTGTGAGTGGTCCTTCAACAACCATGCATTGCACCACGTGACCTGAATGGGGTTCAAAGAAACGTATACACTGCCCAAATAACTATGTAGATTTATTAGGACATTTTGGAAGCAGGAGACGTAAAAAATGAGCAACGCCTTCGTCGAGAATTGAACCACGGACCTCACGATTACGCGTCGAGCGTGTTGACCACTACACCACGAAGGCATGCGAAGAAGGCGGGAGAAATACCTTGTAACTTTCCAAGTGAAAAATGAAAAATAGTGTTGTATTCGAAGACGAAAATCTTCATTCTTCTACGGCAGTGATTTCTCAACCACTGTGCCAAAGAATATGTATTGTTAAGAAGGAAAACTTCTTCGCAGCAGGAGTGGCTCCGTCCCAACGCAGAGGGAAACAGCTGCGCATGCGCGAAATGTCTGTCGCCAAAGCACCATAGCTCGAAGCCGACACCGAAGTACGAAGGTCAGTTTATCAAGACTTCATAAACCGAATATCGTTTTAAGTTTCTTTAAACTTTAAAGGAAAAGAAAATATTTTTTTGCGCAAGTAAATTAATTAATGGATTAGTTATTTTGAGAAAAAAAAATAGAAAATTTTAAGTTTAATTTATCGCAAAACGTCAAAAAAGAAACATTTTGTGAAAAAACGTTTATTCTTAACACGTGTTCCTCAATTTCCTGTACACATCGCGGAGGGAGATATTCTCGCCACCAGGTTCTGTCTCCAAATTCCTTGGCGAATTTTCCCTCTGCTTTGCAGCAGCGTAATAGCAAATTGGTTTACATTACGGTCATGGAACCTTTCCTTCTTTGCACAGACTTTCTTTGACTGTGTCGCGGCATTTTTGTATGACGCCGAATTCTTAAAGTGTGCCGCCAAATTTTAGAAATGCATATAGTAAAAATTATAATGGGTTTAATCCTAATATACGGTACACATGAGAATTGGCGAAATACTGAAAAAGCACAATTAGCTGAATTGATTGCAGTTCAATTAAAACCTCAAAATTTGGCTGAAGAAATTATATTACCGACTTGTCGCAAAATTGTAAAAATAGTGATTGGTATATCAACAGATATTAGTATTTGCAAAATCCCACTTTCGAATGACACAAACCATCGCAGAATCAAAGATATGTCGCAAAATATTTAACAAAATACTGCATAAACGCTTGCAAATTCAAATTTTGCTCTACAAATCAATGAAACAATACACATCACGGGAAAAGCTCAATTAATTTCATTCGTTCGGTTTATTCACGAAAATGATGTAATTAACAAATTTTAATGTTGTGAGTTAATTAATTTTACAACTGGCAAACGTATTTTTATTTAATTAGTTCATATTTAGAAGAAATTAAAGTTTCCGGGAATTCATGCATTGGCATTTGCACAGATGGTGATCCAGCTACGACTGGACATCTAAAAGGATTTGTAACACATGTTAAAGAACTGAATGGGGATATATTAGTTACCGATTGTTTTTTTGTATCGAGAAGCACTTGTTACAAAATATTTGCCATCAGAATTGAGAATAGTTCTGGAACAATGTGTCAAAATGGTTAATTATGTAAAACCAAGACCATTAAAAAGTCGCTTGTTATGCCAAGCTATGGAAGCTAATTACGGATCCTTGTTACTACATACGGGATTAAGGTGGTTGTCCAGAGGAAACGTTTTATTTCGTGTGCTTGAATTAAAAGAAGGCATGAAAATGTTTTTTTAACAAAATAAAAAGTATGATTTTATTCATGTGCTGGAAGATAAAATATGGTGTGCTAAGCAAGCTTACTTATCATACATTTTTGTTATTTTTAATAACATAAATTTAAGAATGCAGGAGCCGAAAGAAAATATATTAAACTCAACAGATAAACCGGTGGGATTTCGAAAACAAATAATTTTATGGAAGAATAAAACTCAGGAAGGCAATGTGGAAAAGTTTGAGTCAGTCCCAAAAGATTTTAATAAAACTATACATAAAATTCTTATTAATCATTTGACAACATTAGAGGAGAGAGTTATTCATCGGTTCCCAAATTTAGTTATTAAAAATATTTGATTGGGTTCGTAATCCATTTGTGATAATGAATACTTCTGTATTTGAATTAACGTAATGAAGAAGAGGAACTATTTTCGCTTTCTGATAATCGAGATTTAATTTTAAAATATTCGAAAGAATCAATTACTTAATTTTGGATTAACATTAGATGCGATTATCCCATGATGGCCAAGAAAGCTTTAAAAATATTATTACAATTTTCTACATCTTATTTGTGTAGATTCGGATTTTCAAAATTAACCAGTATAAAACGAATAAAAGATCGAGAGTGTTAAATGTAGAAAACAATATGAGAGTAGTATTGTCATTTTTACGATCAAATACAAATAAAATTATGAAAAAACATTAAGCTCAAATTTCTCATTGAAAGTATTCTTATATTAACCTAAAATTAATCCTTTAATAAATGTAGTGCTGCTTTTGTAGTACACATTATTTTACTTTATTATTATTTTATTTATTCAAAATTATTATCATAAACTATTTTACACAGTGTATTATAGGTAAGTAAACAACTTTTAAACTTATCTTTTTCTTTGTGTCGCCAAATACTGAAATCGTTAAAAGTGTGCCGCGACAAAAAAAGGTTGAGAATCACTGTTCTACGACCTTTTACAGCCCAAGCAATCTTTTCTCTACTTCATTCTTCTACGGCCCAAACAATCTTTGCATGGGAGAAACGAAAAACAAAATCATCATAAAGAGGAACTATTTAAATGCTAAGACGCCTTCTTAATTTTTCTACGAATTTCAGCATCTAATGCTTCTTCTGAAATTCACTAAGACGCATTTGAACAAAGTGATACTTGTTATCAAATACTGCTTTAGATATCTCTAGTTTTTCTTAACTAGAGTCTAGTCTTTCTCTTTATGAATTCATTTAATAAGTTTCGTATATACACTGCTCGACATTAAAAATGCAACAATAAGAAGTAGTGGCCAGAAATTTATGCAAATTTTAGAGTAGACGCACGTCACTGAGTTATGCGAATGATGTGAAATGCGCAGCTCTTCGACGCACGTGAAGTAAGATATAAGGGAAGGAACGTGCAGAATGGGCAATATTCGTGTCGTTATTTCTGCCAGACGAATTATCGAAGAAAGTTGGTTTTTGTCCCGGAGGATACGTGTAATAGGAGAAAATGCCAGGCTGCCGTCAACGAAGGCACTTCCAACAGAAAGACGATTTTACGAGGGGTATGGTGATCGGACTGAGAAGGGCGGGTTGGTCCTTACGTCAAATCGCAGCTGATAACCACATGGATGTGAGCACGGTGCATCTGATTAGGTAACGAAGTCACAGTGCCAGGTTCCTGGGCCACTCCCTACCCCGTGTCGAACTATCGTGGAGAGTTGTGCATAGCTTTAAATGAGCATAGCATAATTAGATGATAAATTTCCACGTAGTTAGAAGATATTTGAGGGATAAAAGGTTGAACAGGCTGATGATAATGATAAAGCTGCAATATTTGCATGAGGATAAATTCGATTTCGGAGCTTAGGAAGGATTGGCTTAACTCGGTAACACCCTGCAATCCTATTGGTCGGAGGTAATCACATTTCGTTGTTAGAGTCTTCAATTTTCGTCTTCGGCGAATTTTATAAGTGTCATTGCAGCTTCAAAGCCAATCTGTAATTTATCGGCTGGAGTCCTTGCTTTTTTAATTTTCCCGATAAGGGAGATGATTGTGCTCAGGAACTTATTAATTTTTTCATCTTTCATCCATGAGAAAACATCTTGAATCTGCTCTGGTAGTGGGTTATTGTTTCCTATCAGTACGTCGCTGTATAGGACTTTGCACGGTGCATCGGCTATGGCGAACATGGTTGGAACAAGGGAATGTGGGAAGAAGGAGGGTCGTAGGGGCAGCCAGAGTGACGTCAGCACGCGTGGATCGACGCATCCGCCGACAAGCTGTGGCGGTCCCGCAAGTCACTTGTACCGTGATTTTGCAACATGTGCAAGATACCCTGGATGCTCCCGTGTCGACGAGAACCATTTCCTGTCGATTGGTTGAACGTGGCCTGCCCTCACTGCATCCGTTAAGAAAACTGCCATTGATCCCACAGCATAGACGCCAACGTTTAGAATGGTGCCGGACTGGAGCGATGTGGATGACAGAAAGACGAAACGATCGTGTTCTCAGATGAGTCACGCTTCTGTTTATCTAGTGACACTCGCCGCATACGTGTGTGGCGTCGACTAGGAGACAGATATAATCCGGCAGTAACTGTGGAACGCTCCACCGCGCGACAACGTGGCATAATGGTTTTGGGCGCTATTGCCTACGATTCCAGGTCATCTCTAGTTCGTATTCAGGGCACTATGACAACCCAACGATACTTGGATAATGTACTGCGACCGGTGGCAATCCTCTAACTTCAGGGGCTGCCTAATACAATTTATCAGCAGGATAACGTCCAACCACACAGTGCTCGCATCTGCTAACATGCTCTGCAAGGTATACAGATGCTTCCCTGGCCACCGTACTCTCCTGACCTGTCACCAATCGAGCATGTGTGCGATGTGATTGGACGCCGTTTGCAGACTTTGCCCTGCCTCGTTCAGAAAACGAACTGTGGCAAACGGTTGAAAGGGAATAGAGAGCCATTCCTCAGGACACCATCCGCACTCTTATTGACTCTATGCCTAGACGTGTTTCTTCGTGCATAGCTGTCCGCGGTGGTCCTACATCCTACTGAGCCGAAGCCGTTCTCGCTCTGTATTCTGACTATCATTTTGAAATAAAGATTGCTTATTACTGCTTGCGTCTCTGTCTTTTTTCCAAATTTCATCACTTTCTGACCACTCCTTCTTGGTGTTGCATTTTCAATGTCGAGCAGTGTATGTAGTGACTGTTTGGAATGTGCATTCTATAGGTTGTCACATTAGATGATGCGACAGCTGCTTTTTCTGACACTACATACTCGCTTGTGTTAACATCTTTCTTTATACTGTGATTGTTTAATTGGAAATCAACGTTATTGCTTGCCTGGTTTCACTGCATAAAATGATCCAGATAGTAATATTCTTTGCGCAAATGACATTAACTGAAATGAGTTAAAGCAGAAGTTTAACACTGTCAAACGATGTAAACAATCATTAGCGTAAATAAAGATCGAAAATTTTTTATTATAATTTATCTTCAAAAGTATAGACTGCAAACTGCGTAAAACATTGAGCAAGTATTTTCGATAAATCAGTGGAAGAACAGATATGCTCAAAGAGTACCAAACCTTGTCAAAAAAAGGTGTCAATAAAAGTGTGATCTTAGGCAATCAGAACTTTATGTTTAGTAATACTCGAAACTTAACGGCACAAATTACCAAATGCGCTTCGCAGTGGATAACAGGAATTGAAAAAGCGTCATTTAATTTTTTAAATAATTTTTGTAAAGTATTAGAATATTTATGTCAGCAAGGGAATTTTCCTTATTTTTTGGCAAAAAGTTCTTGATATTACTACTAAGTGTAATTAAACTCTGAAAGAAAATATGTAAAAAACTGTGCTTCATGTTCTAGGTCGAAAGGTATCACCAGGAAAAATAATTGGTATTATTTGTGGTGTTGTGTTTCTCGTCATTGCTGCAGTGTGTGGATGTTATATTATAGCAAAGAGAAGAAGGCAGAACCAAACAGAAACTACCATTATTCATCAACCAGCTTATCCAGCAACATATCCACAAACAGCACCTTACTATCCTCCACCTCCACCGTATACTCAGGGTCATAATAATCCAAATTATAGGTAGAATGGACTCTAAATCAAACTTATAAAAATGCTTTCACTTGTTTCAAATTCATTTAATTTTCATATAGTTTATGCTTATTTAAATACTTTTCATGAAAAAATCATTTGAATTTAATAGCTTCTCACGCATCTTTAATACTTTAATATGTCAAAGTTTAAGAAGTTTTTGCAACGAATGTATATCTACTATTATAATTCTATTATAATAAATAATGTCTAAATGTCTGAGTATTTGAAGTCTTTACCATAACTGAAGGACGTATCATGACGCTGAAATGAGAAATACATTGGCATCGAAAAGGACATTTGTGTTCTGTATATTGATTTCTTTTTAACATTATTGAATCAAATTGCGTACATTTACTTGCCTGTGGCACATAAGACATAAATTAGAAAATGGAATGTGAAGGCAAAAAACAAGAAATTATATTATGAACTTAAAAGTAAAACTGAAATAATATGTTAAAGGTAATAGTTAAAAAAAAAAAAAAAAAAAAAAAACATGTCTATCTCGGAAAACAAATGCAAATGTTTTGCGTTAAGAAGGCAAAAAATCTCCTTTAACTTATACACACATATCATTATGCAATATTATGCTCTCAACGAAAGGACTAATTAGAGTTTTAGAGAATAATTTTCGCTTTCCTACAATTAGCTTTTTTTTTTCAAGAAGCTAACATCTCTAGGAGAAGAGTTTTGAAATACAACAGATTTTTCAAGAATGTCCCATTAATTTGTCTATGGGATTCAAATTAGACTAACCGGCTGGCCAATTTATTTTCTCAATGCCTCCAGTTTCAAGAAATTTATGAACGAGCCTTATTCGATTCATAACTAGATTTGCGCATTAGCGCCTGTTAAAGAATCAGATTCACAATGCCGTTTAAAATGCCTTACTGAAAGGCGTTAGTCTTATCTGGATGTCTCTTGACAGATGTATTTCTGGCGAAAGCGCGCAAGAAAATGCATCCATTGATCACTATTCCTCAACATACTATCATTACATTTTCACTGCCGTAATGGTCATATTCTAGGATTTTAATTAAATAATTTCATGTTCCTGGCTCCCGAAAAAGCCAAAAGTGCTTAAAATCAGATTTTTGAACTGAGCTTCGACTCTTCGCTGACCTTTCCTTCCTGATGCTCTTTGCATTAGTTCAGTTGGGTCCTTCTTTGTTATGTAGCAACTGAAACATAGACGATTGAAACTGAAACATAAACGATCCCCTCACTTTTATTTCTATTAACTAAGTGTTGAGGAACCTAGTGAATAGCTAAGCCAATAATCGGCTAAGTTCAAGAACAGAAACGTAAACTTAAGAAGGGTTTTAATTACCCTTTATTGCTGAAATAAAGATTCACAGATGGCCCATTTCTCAGGGCGTACAACAAAGCCTCCACTTCGGCTTAAACTCAAAAGTGTAAGAAATAAGAACTTAACTAATGACTAACTAGAGAGATTTAGCCGAAGTTAACACAATTTCTAAATTAGTATGCCCGTAATATTAACTTATCTAGCGAAACTATCAAAGGCACGTAATACGGCCGACCGTAGTAACAGCTTAAAGAGACGTAGCCGAAAAGCAAACGCGCGCTATTTAGGAATCCTAATTCTTTCTGTCGAAGTCCGCGGAACTTCGACTTAAATACTCTCTACTACTCATTTGCATTTAACGCGATTCTAAAAACTCATTCTGGTAAGGAACTGTAAGCTGAAGCTACAAGAGACAGGAAAGGTGAATAAAACTGAAAATAACTGTTATGAAATTAGGATATACCTTACAACGGAAAAATTCCATATTTTAATATGAGCCGCAATTTTGTCATAAAACGTTTACAGTCAATTTCTGCCACAATTTATCAGCATTCATAATCCACAACAACTCTTGGATTAAACTAATAATCCTATATAGGTCGTTAAAATTGATATAAACAGAACATGACTTTCATGTTAAAAAAATTTAGCTTCCCCCAAATTGCCTAAACATGTTTCCATTGCTAATTTGAATTCTATTACGTCTAGGCTCACTAGAGACCGAGCGGTAAAGTAACTGAACAGTGGTAGTTCAACCTAGGTTAAGTCCTGGCAAACCAGATGGGTGTTTGTGGTTTTTCTTCGTGTGTAACGTGGATACGAGCCAGTTTCCCTTACAAATACCCCTACAAAGGCAGCCCTTCCGTCAGGCAGGTAGCTCTCGTGTGCTTTGCCGTAATCATATAAACCAAACTACTACCTGCAATTAATTTTGAAGCTTCTTCATTTTCCTCTTCTTCATTTCTAACATAGTATTAGATAAACAACCAATTCCTTCCAATAAATACATTAAGTGAACTTGCAATTTTCATTTTAAGAGATATTTCTGATTGCGAAGCTTTTCTTAGCAACTACTAAGGAGTAATTCCATGCTAAGTATTTTCGGTTAATGTTCGTATCCACAAGTAACCGAGCTCGTATTTCTGGCAGCTTATTATGACACGGTTTATGGCGGATGGGCTGGCTGAATATACCCCATGTGTAACTTGAATAGAAGACATTTCCTTTAAAACATCGTTCACGAAATCGTCCCTTCTAAAGCCAGATAACCTTGAGTGCTTTACTCTAATCGATTAATTAATTAACCAGATTTTAATATTCGCATACCTTTCATCAGACAAATAAATTGTTATCGCAAGAAAGGCTTATTTGAGCTTGAACAGGAAGCCAAGTTAAAATAAGGCAACTAGTATCTTATATAACAAATAATTTAAATACACTCTACTTTAAATATGACAATATAATTTAAATATACTCTAATTTAAATTTTGGCAGTGGCTGTCAGATAATATTTTTGTATGTTATTGTTCTCATTATATCTCTACAGTATAAGGACATTTTTCAAATTAATGAGATCTATTAATCCCCCTGATGTGAGTAATGTAGCCGGATGAATGATCAATCGATTGATTGATTGATTGATTAATCCTCCATCCCGCTACATTAGTCATATCAGGAGCTTCAACATTTTAAATTTCGCGAATCTTTGTGACATACACATTGCGACATACATATTTGAGAATAAATATATTTTGCGACTTATACATTGTGAATACTCAATTGTATTTGTGAAACAAATTTATTCGCAGTGATAAACAAGTTTGTCACTTGGTCACAATTGTCTTTGATGTTTAATTTCAGTTTTTTTAATCATTAAATCAACAACGTTATCGCATTCATTTGTTTGTTTTTTCACGATTCCTGTATTTTTTTTAAATATTTTTTATATCAGTTACATTAAAATCAACAGAATGAAATTGAACGATATTAGAATTAACCAAAGCAGTTTGTCTAAAGACTTAGACAAAAAATTCAAAATTATGGATCTTTTTTTTTATTTCTTTGACACTAAACAATTTTTTTATTGTTGCATTATAAAAAATAAACCAAAAAAGCAAACAGAAGGCATGTCTTAGCTTATATGTTTACATTCCAGTCTTGATAAAGAATGAGACAGATTAATGTGCCGTTTCATTTAATCCGTCCAGCAATGGACATAACGGTTCCAAATATGTGGTAAAAGATACCAATTGTACAACTCCGGCGAAATTACATATGCATGTAAGACAAAACTTCGAAGCCTGTGTCTCTTTCAACAGCAGATTTTACACAAACATTTAGTGATACGTTATATTTTATTTCCAGACATTCTTCTTTAGTATCTCGATGTTATTCCAGTGGGCCTTTATGAGTTAGGTTTGTTGCAATAAATTATAGCCATTTGTGTTACTGTTGATATTGAGTTAAAGGACTTGCTTGTTATGACAATGTAAGAACACTGATAGCTTATAGTTCCAAGTTGAAGGAAAGTAATAGAAAATTACTAATGTCATCAATACAGTGCTTGTTAAACTAGTAGAGTTTATGTTGCTCAGTACATTAGTTCGAACAATAAACTTTAATCTCAGAAAAGTGTGTGTGTATATGTTACGGTGAAACATCGAAATCTGGAGAACGTCGACTTTCACCGGTGAATGTCAACATTCACATAGTCGCTTGGTGTACGTCCAAAATATTTTCCAAATACTCTTATTTCTGACTTACACCAGTGAATGTCGACATTCACCATGTACTAATGGTGAATGTTGAATATATGAGAATATTATATTTTCTTCTCCGTAATTCAGTCGCGAAAAAACACACAAGTACTTAAAACACACAATACATTCAAAATGAGAAAGAAAAATAATAGAAGTTAAAAAACTTACCTAATTATACAGTACGTAGTAAATGAGAAAATAAAATAATAGTAATAAAAAACTTACTAAATTATGCGATTCAAATCTGATTAATTGCAATAACTTAAACTATTATGAGACTTTGAGTTGCACAAGAGGCCTTTGCTTTTACAATTGCATTTATGGGAAACAGCCAGTCGCCTCTCTTTTCGACCTACACCGGAACATATCTGTGATTGTCGACATACACCGGTGAGGGTCCGAATGTAAAAGAATGCAATGTTATATTCGATCTTTCACCGACGTATTTGGTGAATGTTGACATTCTCCGGTGAAAGTCGACATTCTCCAATTTCGGTCTTTCACAGTAACATATATATATATACATATATATATATATATGAAACTTCAGCATTTTTTTTAAGAATAAATTAATGTTGTTATTTCTTTTCTGAATTCATTGTTTATAACAGAACTAATTTGGTATTCCTTGGTGCGTTCAAAAGTTAAAAGTTAACAATCATATTTTCTATCACGTAAGGCAAATGCTTCATTTGCTTCATTCTTGTCTCGGCTATGGTAAACAGTATAAACACTTGTAGATAAAATTCATTAGGATGCTTCTTAGATCTCACAATGTTTAATAAAGTTGAAACTTATTGCCAAGAACTCAATATTAAGGTTATGAATTTCATGTAAAAACATATTCATTTATAATTTAAAGTTCATTTATGAGGCTAACAGTTATATTCTTTGCATGTTTTTCTCTTCATTTCTATATCTTATTCAAGTACTGTAAAGGATACTTCTACGATTATTGCATCAAAAATATGTTAAATATCGCAAAAGAGGAAGCTTTTCTACTTTTTTAAAAAATACATTATTTCTTTTTTGTAACGGTACTAAACAAATTTTTAATTAAAAACTTTCATCAATACATTAATCAACATGCAGTAGCAGAGTGAGTAAGGTCACAGAATACTGGTAACTTTAAAACTCTAGGTTCAAATCCCGGCGAAGGGACTGGCTGCGTGGGGTTTTCATGTTTTTTGTTGAGTGTAATTTAATAAGGTCGACTCCAGCAGTAAAATTGCTATACAATGGTAGTTCGACCTTGGGTCAAGTATCGGCGAACGGTTTGGCTGCTAGGAGTTTTCTTCGGTTTCTCCATGTGCATTGTGGATACTAGACAATTTCGCTTATTCACGAAAGCATTTCTTTCCTTAGATAGCTCTCGTATGCTTTTTTGTAATCCAAATAATACATTTAATAGGAACCAGTTTCTCTTAGAAAGTCTTTCGAGATGTTCTACTTCCCCTCAGGTAACTTTATGCTTTAACGTATTCAATAAACATGAATTAAAAATTTTGTTTTGCTAATGCTCGTTAATATAATTAAAACTTCCATTTGCTTTCAGCATTTGCGCTTTGCTAGCATAAGATATTGTACTGATTTTGCCTTGTAAAATGTAAAATTACTACTTGTTTAACTTTATTCTTTAAATATTTTGACATTTTTATCAGAGTTTCCTGATCGAAAATAATGTATCTGTCTTTCCGGCTAGATTAGGTGTTTGCTATTACAAGAAAAACAAATTTGTCACTCCAAACGGATGTGGCAAAGCACTGCAAGGAATGCCTTCGTGAAGGATTTTCTAGGAAAAACTGGATCGTATTCATGTTATACGTCGGGAAAGCAACGAAAACAGCCATGTAACCAACTCGTTCATTTGAGTTCAAGGCCGAGTCGAAAAACCAGTATTCAACGTTCTTAACCTTTGGACCATTAGTGGGCGTAGCGCATTTCCGAAATTGCATGTTTAAATTATAGTAATTTTCAAATATATGAAAATACAGTGTTTCACAAAAACATTTGCATGAATATTCATTGAAAAAGCATTAGTTTGTCGCAAGAATCTCTTTGACTATATTAAAGACTAAAGTGTTGAATTTCTCAAAACTTTTACAGTACTTTGAAAACCAATAGTATACTTTGTACAATAGTTTACTTCGTTTATTTCCATATTCTAATGACCCCACTAGTGGCTGAATGATTAAGACCGCTGAATACTGGGAAGTCGACATAGTTTCGATCTCAGGGGAATGCTATGACTGCATGAATGGTTTTCCCGTTTTTACCATGTGTAACGTGAATATGAGTCGACCTCCTCTAAAACGTCCTCCACGAAAGCATCTCTTCCCTTAGGCACACAACCTTCGTGTACTTTGCCATAGTCAAGTAATCAAACAATTTTCTAATGGCTAAGTACCATCAGAAAATGGAAGGACACTACAAAAACAATTTTATATCACCATGCTACCAGATCAGTATGACAACGCTAGTTTCAAAGTAACACCTCCTAGGGGAAAAAAATAGCGTCTCGGAAAGATTTTACAACTGTCTTTTTTTTAACGGCTAGTCGTAAGACGACGGTTTAAATTTAGGAAATTATTCAATTATTTAAATTTCTGACTGCAGAAGTTTGGCTACACGATACCTTTTATTAAAATGCACGCAATTAAAACTTTTAAACAAACATTCTGCGAAGATAGTAGGAATTACTAAACGTTATCTTAGCCTACTGAAATCTTTTCAGAAGGAACCGATCTTTTATGTTTAGCATTGGTGCTGAAAAATGTCAAATTATATAAATTAATTCCCTTTCACTCGGGAGGGAATTAAAAAAAGACATTAATTTAGGGGGTCATATGATATAGAATTTCATTAATTACATAAATTCCGAATTTTAGCCATTCTACAAATAATAATTTGAAACCAATGCGGTTTTATCTTTAAATAATGAGAAAGGGATCTTTTAAAATTCTGAATTCGAAAATTTGCCTAGCTATTTTTAGGAATATGTATAAACGGTGCCTGAAAATTTTAATTAGTGATTTGTTTGCTAATTTCAATCGTTTGAAATTTTTTTCTTATTAATCAGTTTGAAACGAACATTTTTCTACGGGGCTATTGTAAAAATTCAATTTCATAAATTTTTACGGAAAGGTAACAGTTGGCCAAAATGGTCGTAGTCTGAAAGCCTATCTTATTTTATTCATTTCTCAAAGTGTAACCATGGATATATGAACAACCATCCAAGAACCACAAAATCGTGCAATCTTTCTAAAACACTCTAATGTAATTTATCAAATAAGGTAATGGATCATTTAGAATTAAATTAAAGAGGTTAATATGTAGAGGCATTAGGTTATTTCAGAAGCAGGAGTGAAAAAAATTGAGCAACGCCTTCGCCGGGAATCGAACCACGGACATCTCGGTTACGCGTCGAGGGTGCTGACCTTACACCACGAAGGCATGCTAAGAAGGCTGGAGAAATGCCTTATATACTCCCCCTTTTAAAGGGAGAGTGGGGATTAGGGGCCCAAATTGCCAAATCGTGGTAGTGGGGAATCATCATCCACCATCTTTTAGTTCGAGCGCCATTTGTAGAGACATTTGGTTATTTCGAAGCAGGAGAAATGAAAAATGAGTAATGCCCTCGCCGGGAATTGAGCAACGGACCTCTCGGTTACGCGTCGAGCGTGCTGACCACTACACCACGAAGGCATGCGAAGAAGGCGGGACTTGCTTGTATTCAAGTTACGCATGAGGAAAACCACAAAATGCTTTTGCCTGTTCTACGGGACTCGATCCTTGATTTTCGAGAGAGTAAAATACTTCTTCCTTGCTCTGCTCGTTTGCCAAACACGTCGCTTATCGAGCATGATTGGTATTACTTGGACTGGCAATTCACACATGACACTCGTTCCTCAGGCAATACGGATCTACACTGGGCTCAGACGTAACTAATATGAATACGTTTCCTCAGGTACACTCAAAACCTACTTGGTTCAGTGTTACAACAAGTACGAGCTCTTAATCCAGTGCATTACAGCTTGATCAAACACTGACTTTTTGCATCTAATATTCTCGTACTGCCCTACAAATTTAATAGTTTCTTTGTATCACTATAGGTTGTTTGTGGAATAAATTTCATTCATTTTCTTTTCTTCTTCGTGTATTACATTTTTCACAAACAAGAGCATACATTTAGAAATAAATACAATGCCAGCAAATCATTGATAAAAATAAATCTGAATGTCACTGATAAAAAAAAACCTGAATATCACAGCTTTTTACTATCGTTCATAACATTCTGGAACAAAATAGCAGTTATTAATTCCTGAAGTGATTTTACTAGTCAGGTAAAAAAGTTGCTGGAAACGGGATAATAACAGAGCTGAAGAAGAAATAATCTAAAATTTGCTTGTAGAACATCAGAATTCCCATAGAGCATCCTCTTTCTTTGTATCGATATACTGGAATTTGTGTCCTGAAAATTAAAAATTGCTTGTTTATTTAAAACAGCGGGGACTAACTCGTATGTGGCAGCCGCGACATAATGTTTTACCGCTTATTGCATGGTTAAAAATTGTTATTGCAGTTAGTAAAATATAGGCTCGTAGCATTGACACATTAAAAAATGTAATCAACTTTTAAAGTGTATAATTAGCTCTGGGATTTTAGAATAATTACTCTCTCCCTTTCTTCCATCATTTTACCACTGAAGGAACTAACAGATACATTTTTGTGCAACCAAAATAGAGCGATATCCGAAATCCGAATTTCCGGCCATGTTTATATCGTAGCGAAAATTTCTCCTTTCGACTGAGCTCCTCATACCTTAGTGAAGATGACGCAGGACTCGAGAGCCGAAGGTTCCGGGATCGAAACCTATTAAAGGCAAGGTGCCTGATAATTGGTTTTATGTAAATTTCCTTCTTATTAACCTGTTTTCTTTATGTTCCAGAACATTCCCAGTCTGGAATATTCCAGCATGCTCATCAGCTGTAGTATATAAGTAGCTTTTCATTCAGTTCGAATTAATAAAGTCTTGAGTTTAGACTTGAGTACTTGCCTGCTCATTTGTACGATCCCTTCATCTACGCGACAGTTTGGTGGAAACGCCGGGTACCACTCAATTATTACGGCAGAGTTACGCCAAAGCCTTCGGATTCGAGGATTTCCTCCTGAGTATGGGCTCTTACAGGATTCACGTAAAAGATCAAGAAAGATGGTTGATGAGAAGGAAACCAAGCAGAATCCTAAAGCAGGAGCTAGTTCCGCTTCTAGTAATATCGCACCAATACCGATCCTGACGACCAACTGCCCAGAAGCCCGTGCATATTCACCGGGGACAGCCAAGAAGATAATAAGAGAAGGCTCAAGGTCTTTGATCGAATCGCCAACTATAACCACTAGGATGATCAAATGTGTCTGGCGAACGTCATTTTTTGCCTCGCCGGCACCGCTCGACAGTGGTTCGATAATAATGAAGACACATTTACTAGTGGACTGTTTTCAGAAATGTTCTTAAGAACACATTTTTCCGTGCAGCTGACGTAAAGCGTCAAGCTGAGCGATTACTACTCACACGTACGCAGCAAATCGATGAGACATCTGAAGCTTACATTCAAGATGTTCTTGCTCTCTGCCGAAAAGCAAACCCATCCATGTCTGAAGACGAGAAAGTGGGCCATCTCATAAAAGGTATTGCTGAGGACTTGTATCAGGTCCTGTCATCCCAGGACTATGACAGCGTCGATGCCTTCGTGAAAGGCTGCAGTCACATAGAAAGCCTTCGACGAAGACGTATCGTCCGACTACGATTTCAGAGGCTACATAATGTCTCCGCGGTGTCGGCCGACGCAGACACCGTTGAACTAAGATCTATAGTCCGCGCCATCGTCAGGGAAGAGCTTCAGAAGGTCCTGCCTCAAGTTCAGGGCTACACGGAAATACAGCCTGTAGCACCGAATGATATAGCATCTGTGTTCCGGGAAGGGATTGTGGAGGTGCTAGCACTACTCACAGGAGCAGGGAGAAGCAAAAACACTACCCAACGTTCACTTCCAATTAGGCCTCAGCCAAGACATGAAGCTAGCTAGAGAACTACTCCACAACGTAGGACAGATCTGTGGAGGACTGACGATAATGTGCCTCTGTGTTTTCATTGCGGACGCCCAGGACACGTTCTGAGGTACTGTAGGGAGAGACACCAGATATTTGAAAATGCAAGAGCCACAAAGACGTCCAACCCTCGACGGGACAGGGATACTGACTCTACATAGAGCTTCGACGACGACTATGCACAACCTACTTCTTCCCAAATAAGGAAATGCTCACCTTATCCGCGACGCTATGTCAACCGCCGACAATCACAGTCACCAGTACGCCGGTCCAGCCGTTCCCCAAGTCGAACCAGTGAGGAAAACTAGGTCAAGCGACCTGTACGGGAGGTGAGGCCGCAGATGAAGAAAATCCTCCGACGTACACTACAGCCAAGTTGAAAACGAATACCACTTTTATCACCGTGAATGGACAATGTGTGAAAGCTCTTGTTGATTCCGGTGGCAATTATTCCGTCATATCCGAGGAATTACGTCGACAGATGAATGCTCCTATGTTTACCGAAAATGCAGCCTATATTGAAAACTGCTAAACCTGTAGCCGCCTCGGGACGCTGTGCATTAAAAGTTGATTTGAATGGGAGTTAGAGGCCGTTTGAATTCCTTATGTTTCCTGAATGTAGTCATCAAATGATACTTGGATGGAACATTTTCCGTGCCACCTATGCCGTTATCGATTGTGGAAATCAAGAACTTGCAGAAATCCTTCCAGACAATGAATATTTAAATTAGTCCTCCTTGTTTGCCGCAACCGATTATTTAATTGAAGCAAACACCACAAGGCGAATATGTGCCCTGAATTCAGAACTACGGGAAGCAGATGGAGCTATGATTGTTGGAAACAGATTTCTGATGTGCGAAAAAGAATTATCGATACCAGCTTCAATTGTCAATATAGAGGATGGTTGTGGTAAATTATGGGTAACTAATTGTTCTCGACGAACCCAACTGATACCGAAAGGGATGAATGTAGGCTATTTAGCGATCATAAAAAACGACGCTATTTACTCCCTAAGTGGTCAGATTCCAGAAGGTTCTACGGGACGTAGGTCCAGGAAAAGGTTATCTCAAGAAGACTTAAAAGAAATTTTCGATACTGATCTGGCCAGTGCTGAGAAAGACTATCTACTGAGTCTACTAGATGAATTCAGTGACATTTTTGACTAACAGTATTGCGAGAAAATCCCGATGCGATGCAGTGAAGCACAAGATTGATACAGGTGATAGTGCACCAGTCAAACAAAGACCGTATCGTGTGTCAGCCACTGTGAGGCGTGTGATTGCAGACGAAATGCAACAAATGCTAAACGAAGACGTGATACAACCGTCAGACAGTCCATGGTCATCTCCAATCGTGCTTGTGCAGAAGCAGAACGGTGAATGGCGTTTTTGTGTCGATGACAAGAAATTGAACAAGGTAACCAAAAAGGACGTCTATTCGTTGCCTCGCATCGATGATGCTTTGGACTGCCTGGCTGGTGCAAGAATGTTTTCTATGATGGATCTGAAGTCAGGCTACTGGGAAACAGAGGTTGATGGTAAAGACAGAGAAAAGGCAGCTTTTATGACTCCAGATGGTCTCTATGAATTTAAAGTCATGCCGTTCGGATTATGCAATGCTCCAGTCACACTCGAACGGATGATGGACACGGTACTAAGAGGCCTCAAATGGAATATTTGACTGTGCTACTTCGACGACATAATCGTGTACGCACCTAATTTCAAAGAACACCAAAAGCGTTTGAGGGAAATACAGAAATGTATCCAAAGAGCAGGACTGACGCTAAATTCCAAGAAATGTTCAATCGGCAAAAAGAAGCTGACTATCCTGGGACACTTAGTGATCAACATGGGATATATCCCGAAAAAAAGATACCGCCGACCACAAAAGATAGGCTGTAACACCGTTCCCTGTTCCTCAAAATATCGCCGATGTCCGAAGCTTTCTGGGCTTGTGCTCCTACTACCGACGATTTATTAAAAATTTCATGGATATCGCAAAGCCCCTGCATGACTTGTTGAACAAAGATGCGAAATTTTCTTGAAACGCGTTACAGATTGAATCTTTCTCAACGCTTAAAAGGTTGCTGACCAGTGGTACTCTTTTGGGACATTTTATTCCACACGCTGAAACGAGGATACATTCTGACGCTAGCGGCTATGGCATAGGTGCAGTACTGGTTCAGATCCAGGATGGCAAAGAAAGACCAATAGCCTATGCGTCCAGGTCTCTTACTGCAGCTGAAAGGAACTATTCCTCGACAGAAAAATGCCTTGTCGTCATCTGGGCAATCAGTAAATTCAGGCCATATCTCTATGGAAAACCTTTCACGGTAATCACGGATCACCACTCTTTATGTTGGCTGGCTAATGTTAAGGATCCATCCGGAAGACTTGCAAGGTGGGCTCTCAAGTTGCAGGGATACGACATAAATATCGCCTACAAGAGTGGTCGCGAACACTCCGACGCAGATTTCACTATCAATGAAGCCCCTTATAGAACCACTAATTGAAAATAATGAAGACATCTCTTTCTTCGTAGCAATCATAGATTACGGAAAGAGCAGCAGAAGGACAAACAATTAAAATCCATCATTACAACTCTCAAGAGAGGTGACGCATATCAAAATTATCAAATAAAAAGTGGTATACTGTACAAAAGAAGCTATTATCCTATGGGACAGCAGTGGATCTTGGTAGTACCAAAGCAACTTCGTAGCGAGGTTCTAAGAAGTCTTCATGATGCTCCAAACGCTGATCATCTCGGATTTGCCGAAACGTACGACCAAATAAGGAGGATGTACTATTGGCCAGGGCTGTGTGGGAGCACACGGCAGTATCTATCACAGTGCCGAGAATGTCAAAGACGGAAATCGCCGCTGCAATTTCCACCAGGACAGCTTCATCCGATAAAACCCCCTGACACACCGTTTACTAAAATTGGAATGGATCTACTTGGACGCTTTCCTATTACTCGAAATGGGAACCGGTGGATTATAGTTTGCACAGATTACCTTACCAGATTTACAGTCACAAAGGCAATATCAACAGCTGAGGGCACCGAAATTGCCAAGTTTATAGCTGAAGAAATTGTACTGAAGCATGGTGCTCCCAAAGAGATGATAAGTGACCGAGGACGCAACTTCCTATCCACCTTTGTTAAAGAATTCATTCAACTATGCAAGACGTCTCATCTTCTGATGACTGTATACTACCCTCAGACCAATGGCTTGACCGAAAGATTCAATAAGACACTGGCAGACATGCTATCCATGTACGTAGACGTTGAACAGAAAAATTGGGATACTGTTCTACCATTTGTAACCTATGCCTATAATTCAGCCAAACAAGACACAACAGGATTCAGCCCATCCTTTCTCATTTATGGTAGAGATATCCAGACTCCTCTCGACACAATTTTTACATACAGTATCGAAGATTCCGACGATAGTTATGCGCAACATCTGATCACAGCTTGCAAAACTCAATATTCCTAAAGTGCGAACCACAGACAAGCACCAATATGACGAGAGGCATCGACCTGTCAGCGACAACATTGGAGACTTAGTCTGGGTCTTCACTCCGGTTCGACAAGTTGGATTATCATAAAAGCTCCCAAAACGTTACTTTGGACAGTATCGAATAACACGACAGCTCTCTGACGCGACGTATGAAGTAGAAAGTATAGAACAAAATAGAAAACGACGGAATTCAGACATCGTTCACGTTTTGAGAATGAAGCCATATCTTGATCCAAAAGTACAACTAGACTGTGAAAAAAGCCCAATATTTCCAGGAAACCTGCTAGAAGAAGCCAGACCAGATCGCAGCGGGACGCTGCTTTTTCCTAACAAAGAACCTCTATGTAAAGAAGGAAAGGCTCCATAGACGTAATGCAAACCACTTTGTCTGCAACGCCGCTACAAAGAAAAGGGAACATTCGCCAAGGGATTTGGCGACGGAATCTGTTGGCAAGAATTTTCCCTCTGTGATATGCCGGTTCTTTGGTACCTAGCCGACATTTTCCCCCTCCGCGACGTGTATAGGAAATTGAGGGACACGGGTTAAGATGAATCGTTTTTTGACTTGTCTCGATAATTTGAACTCGGAAATGATGAAATATTAGGTGAAGTTTCACTTTCACTGGCTATTGAACTTCCATTGTCCATATCGCTACTTGAAACCAAAGAACCTATTCTTTGTTTAAACTCTTGCTAAACGTAACGGTCGAACCTGTCCAAACCAACTTCGACATTCAGCTTCGAGCTTTGGCCCTTTTTGGCGACAGATATTTCACTCATGCGCAGTTGTTTCCCTTTTCGTTGGAAGGGAGCCACTTCTGCGAAGTTTTCCTTCTTAACAGTACATATTCTTTGTTGCTAAGAAGGGGGAAATGTAGCGAAAATTGCTCCTTTCGACTGAGCTCCTCATAGGTTAGTGGAGATGATTCGAGACCCGAAGTTTCCGGGTTCGAAAGCTATTAAAGGTAAGATGCCTAATAATCGGTTTTTATGTAAATTTCCTTCTTGTTAACCTGTTTTCTTTATGTTCCAGAACATTCCGAGCCTGGAATATTTCAGCATGCTCATTAACTGTAGTATATAAGCAGTTCTTCATTCAGTTCGTCTTGAGTTTTGTACTTGCCTGTTCATTTGTACAATCCCTTCATCTACGCAACAACATTTTACAGTTCGTTTTTCCTGAAAGCACACAGCAGCATAATTTCTCGCGGTGTCCCAAAATTTCAATAAGCAGATTGCTGAAGGTATTCAGATGCACACAATGTTTTAGTTAGTTGAAGGAAACAAATTTGTGTCCTTTGCACATTTGATAGCATGCATTAGTCAAGGTCATTTCAGCTTGTATAATTTTGATCTAAAACTGTAGGTTCTTCTCTTTTAAATAAGGTTTAGCCTTATTTAAACAAAATATTAAAACTTAATAGAACTATACAATTGCTCTTCTATTAACAACACTTACTGGCCACATTCAGGTCTATAGGTAAAATGCTAAACCTTAGCTTTCATTTTGAGTTCATAGCTAAGAAATGTTAAGATATGCGCATTTTGAATAAAGATGTAAGCCCTTTGGAGGAAATAATGCATTTCAAGCTAAGCGGGAACCTAAATTTCTGCATAAAAATGAAAATGATAACAGCAATATATTTAAATAAAGCTTTTGTGTTTACAAGCACTATCAGTGCATTAAAGCTTTGAAATACATTCAAATGCTGCTCTTTACACTGCATCATCCTTCAAGAGTTTTGAAAAATTGTGGATGTGGAGAATATTTTGGAGACAGTTATGAAGTGTGCGTTCACTCTCTACCATAGTTTGAAAGATTTACAGACAGCACCTGTTTCGCAATAAATTACCAACTTTTTATAGATATTTTTATTTGCTGACGCAGAAACTGTCCTAATAACTGATTATTTTATAGAGTACATAATTAATTTCTACACAAATTTTACAGCGGGAGTAAATATGCGAATTTATTTACACAAACTATATCATTCCAACATGTAATTTTAAATGCTGGCTGAGTAAAACGAATTGTGAGGCCCACAGATCACAACTAAGTTAGCCCTCATTTGTACAGAAGTTGACCACTGGTTTAGAATGTGTTTTGATGAGTTCACATTCGAAATGAAGTAAATAAAAAAGTAAACTAATGAAAAGCTTAGTGAAAAAGAACAAAACGAAAAAAACTTTGCTTGTAAATTTTATTACTTTTAAAAGAATAGGGGTAACAAATGAAGTAGAGTGAATTGCATATTTTTCCAATACATTTAGTTTTAAATTCTGGATTAATAAAAAATTTCTAAAATTTTAAATACTGGATAACATTATTACTATTTTCAACTTAATATATTAATAAATTTAAAACTAAGTTAAAAATATGAATAAATTAAGGCATGCATATTTTAATTTACAATTATGTCAATGTATAGTGTTTGAGAATATCTTTAGCTTTAAAACAATGAATATAAGATTATAGTTTCTTTTGAAATTCTGTTATAAGTAAAAAAAAACTACACAAAATTCCAAATGTGAATACAAATGGATAGTTTAAACAAAGATGTTCTACTTTCATGAAGCACAATAAAAGAATATTTAAATATTTAAAAAACGTTTCCCCATCATCTTATATTTCTTCACAATTTGAAATCATATTAGCATTTGATTTCTTGGTTAGTCATGTGTACCCTAATTTAATCACCAGACAGACGTGACATTTAAACATTGCATGTGAGCTGACATCATTTGTTTATATTTATTAATTTTTTTCAATACAGAATATATAAATACTCATACACATCATTCGACATATTATTACTAATACCTTCTAAAGAATATTTTTATTTAGTCTACTCTTATTTTTTTGATTCCTTCTTTATAATAAGCCATAATTATAAATTATAAATAAAAGTAAAATTAAATAAAAGTAGGATTATTTTTTAATGTGAAATCTTAATTTCTGAATCAAAACGAATTTTATTAAAATATGCATACAAAAATTTTAGGCTTAAAAATAGTTAGTTCTTAACTTGGTTAAATTTGATGCAATTGCTTACAACTTCACTCATTTTTTTTTTTTTTAAGATTATCGTCAAGTTTTCTAAATTCTATAAAATGTTATCAGTAAATGGATAAATCTGGACCTATTGTTTTTATGATAAACATATGTACATTAAAATGCTTGTACATTTACATATATATATATTGTCAATCAAAAATTAAGAAAAAAGTAGAATTCACAAAAGTAAGAAGTTTCCTGTCTAGCATTCACAAAATTAAGAAAAGCATAAATTATAGATAGCAATAAACTAATGGTACAGATTTGAAATTCGTTCACATAATAAGATGTGATCTGAATAATCTGAACTAATAATTACTTAATTTTACAATGGAGAATGCCCGATATTGTTTACATGCATATATACTTAGTTTTCGGAAATAGCTGATAGTAAAGAAATCAAGTGTCAAGTTTGCAATAGCGTTAGGGGCAAACATATGCTAAAATTTAATTTTCAGCTACTATTGCAAAACATATTTCTAATATTCTAAGTAGTTACATGATTTTTAAAGCATATCATAATTTTTTAAATGTGATAAGCCGACAACCACTGAAACATAATAAATTACTGAATTAGTTACAAAGATCAACATATTTCTAATCCTTTAAGAGCAAATTTTGAGAAATATGAAAGCAGCCTTTTGGCAACAGATGGCGCTAACCGTTGCACTGGATTTCTGACGTCAGACTTACGGGTTGCTATCTTTGGCAGGATCTCGCCGAGGTGAAAATGGAATTTTTTGCCAAAGAGAGTTGACGCTAATGGCTCTGGTAACCATAGCAACACCGCATTAGGATTTAAATAACACAACCCCTTAAGCTATAAACACCATCTGGAATATTGGAGAACGGAAAAAGACTTCTATAGGCTTTTTCAAGGCAGAAAGGATATACATTCAATGATCATCTTAGAAAATAGTGCCAGTTGTTCTATGTTAAGCGCTGTAATGAATTAATACTTTCTATTCGTTCATTGCCTTCTGTAGATTTACAGTAAATTTCGTTTGCAAGATTTAAAAACGCTGATTCGCTTTTCGATAAACGCAAAAATAACAATTATTAGTAATCAAAGATATCTTTTTTTTTGTTTATTTTGTTTTTATTAAAAAAAAAACCCTGAATAAAGATATTACCCTCTGTTGCATGGGTAATATCTTTATTCTTGTCTTATTTAGGAATTTTGATGTGCCTAATCAGCATCGGACATACATTTTTATCACATTAAAAGTAGTAGGAGTGATGAAATAAAAATACAGCTCAACCCTTTTATAGTCAAAATTTTGTGTAATAACTTCAGAGGACCGCCTCTTAAAATAACCCTTAAAAGGGGCGCCAAATTAGCTACTTGATAAAAAATTCAGAAATTCAGATTTTCAACTTTTAATTTCGGAATACATCAGTGAATATTAAAAGAATTTTGTGTTATAAATAATCCAGCTAAAAAAAGACAAAGAAAAATTAATAGCATTCATTTATTCTCAAAAGACAATATTATTTAATCACAGTAGTGTATATTATATTTCCTAACATGAAAATTTGTAATTGAAAGTAACTTTAAGGAACTAATTACACTTTCTGTAACGAATTGCATAGATTAAACTTTCATAGAAAATATTACACTGCCGACATTAGTTGTTCTTTGCATCTCTCATTACTTTGACTTAAGCTCTTTACTTAGTCATAACAAACTCGCCGAAGTCCACTAACGGAATATAGGCGGGGACATAACTGCTGAGGTTTGCAATTTCATAAACGTCTTCTGGAATAGAATCCTAGGAATGAACTTGCTTCATTATCGTATCGAAACCGGCGATCGCTGCTGGTGCCCTGGAGTGTGCTTCGTAGTACTTAGTGTTCCGGGTCTGCCGCTGTGGCCCACTTTGGACTTTTGACCGGATATGATTGTCTTAGTACCTATTTATTTCGATTTTAACTGAATAATTCCCCTGAATACGTGATGTGTTACTCCAGCAAAGGCATGACTGATGCTTATCTTGGCGAGTGTTCTGCACTAAATAATTTTTATTGTTTTGTTAAAAGTATTGGAGAGCTCGTCGCTTACTGATCTGATATTCAATGGTCTGGCATTTGTTTAATAATTTAAACAATGTTTTAGACCCATTCCCTTCCAAACGGTAAACTAGGTGAAAATTACTAGATCGACCATTTTTCAAATCCTCAAAGAAGTTCCTGCATGGGAGTTTTCGTGATTTTCTCCATGCGTAATGTGGATACGAGCCATTTCCATTTAGAAAACCTACCAAGAAGGCATTCCTTTCTTCAAGCAAACAGCTTTCGTATGCTTTGCCGTAACCAAAATAATCCAGTCCAAAGCAATGTCCAAAGGAAAGCTACAAACAGAACAAGAAGCAGTTTCAATTAAATATACCAGGGTTTTATTGGGATTACAGATTGCTCCAGTTAGCTTTTTGTTATTATGCCAATATATATTTTATATATGTTTTTCAGCCTTCATCATGTCATCATCAATTACTCCAAATCCATGAAGCCGTAAAACGCTACAATATCTTAAAAAATTGATGATAATATATGAAAATACTGTTCACACGCATTTACGTCTAATACGTACAACGACAAGTCGAAATGATCATTGAAATGAAATGTTTATCTAGGTAAAGACCTTTCATCTGCTTTACCATTAATTAGCATTTGATGATTTACAATCAAAGAGCTGACAAAACAGACAAAATATCTGCAAAGTAAAGTTATTACCCGTTCTTTGAATTCTTTCGCAAGACCCGCTTTATTACTGAGCGAATTTTCGCAAATTTTAAGGATTTTTCGTAATTTTGCAACATAATAAATAAAAAAAAATCACGAATTTTTCTGATTTCTATTGAAGTTTCGAGATGGTTTCCAATGTTTAAATGCTTAAATATTTGCCGGCATCTTGAACAATCCATTTTTGAATACAAACTTAAGAGATAGAAGATTAGTTCACCGACGACCGAGGTGCCGGTGGGCCATCTGTTATCATTGATCACTGGTAGTTCGTCCGGGGTTCCAATAGCAGCGAATGGTCTGGTTGTATGGGTGATTTCATGATTTTCCCGCATGTATAGCATAGTATAAGCTAGTTTCACTGAGAAAGTCCTCAGCAAGGCCATCCCTCCTTTGCTGTAATTAAATAAATAACCAAACCAGTGATAATAACAGATACCAAATAAAAAAAAATCTATGTGGCGTATAACGTATTAAATTATACTATCATCTGAAATCAATATGTATTAAATTATGCAATCATCTTAAATCAAGAATAGCCTGTAACGGTTCCGTTAACACCGGCAAAGTTGTTTCAAAATAAACATAACTTAATGCGCCGTTATGTAACAGGTTCTTTGAAAGAAAATATAAGTGACAATCCTCGGCTGCGAAATATTCGCGGAATTTCACGACTTATCTCTCGAGATGTTCCTTAATTTTCAATTATGCCATCCTTCGCGCGATGAAATAACTTATACTATGTGACGCGTGAAATAATATTGAAATATTCAAATGTCATATTGCAAGAATTATTGAAGAGGCAAAATTGGCTTTAACGACTTCTTATATAAAACAACGCTATCCCTAATAGTATTTGAAGACTATTTTAAATCCGTTTTAGTTATGCTTAATTTCAACACATTTAGTGAAGTGCTGACCTAATATATAATGAGATTATTCAAAAGATGTAAGTATAATTTGAACGCATTCTTTTTCTATGATTAAGTTCTATAAATTACCCCAAGTAAATATCAGTGCAGCATTCAATATTTTACGTAGAAGGGTTCAAAATTGGTAACTGAGGTAGTTTTAAAGATATCCCTAACGCTCTCTGAAAAAAACGTCGAATCAGCTTTCCACGTTCTCGCATAGCCGTTAGCTGAAAATTTATTAGTAATGTTAAGTAAATAATTTATCATTTGAATTACATTTAGCGGAGAACCAAACACTGGGCTTGAGAAATTTTTCGTTGAATGCACTGACTCCTTATAGTTTCCAGACTTTACAGATGGCTATTGAAAGCGTCAACGTTTTGTTGGATTGATTGGCTATTGAAAACTTTCAACGTTTTGTCCTCCTAAATTGCTTGAGGCAGGGGACTATCTACATCCAAAACCTCTTCAACTCTGCAGACGACACACAGGCGTGAAAAAATTCTTCAAGTTAATGACGTTTACCGAAACCGTTAGGTTTTGGTTTTCTACCTTTTGAAATTTATCAGTATTCCGGTCTTTTTACTTGTTTAATTTCTCAAATTCCAACTAGTTTAATTTCGTTTTGAGTATTTCACAACATTTGATTTTACTTTTGGTTTTGAATTTTTAGCATTTCCTATTTGGATGACGAAACACGAATTGAGTAATTGAAGAGTTAGGTTTGGAGGCAACTTCTCCTTGATAAGTCTGTCTCCTGCCTGCTAAAGAATTATTCACTTATGCTAATTGTCTTAGGTTTATAAATTTTTTAGATTAATTTTTAGGGTTATGTATTTTTTATTTATTTTTCTCATGGTTTTAAATACGTACACTTAATTTAGTTATGCTCTTAGAATTTAAATGATATTGTAAATTGATTCGCAGCAATAATTAATTTTATTTTTGAAATTATAATTAATTTTATTTTTGAAATTATAATTAATTTTAAATTTATATTTGCTTTTCAAAAATAGAGAATATTTGTTAAGTATAATCGATGTATATGCAAGTTTTGTGCTATAGCAATAACATTTTGTTGAATGAATTGTGTCATGGTTAATCTGTAAATGTTACTTCGTTTCCTGAGGTAAAAATTTAACCACTTCAATGCAGAAGAATTAAATGGTACCTCCAAAATGAAAATTGACTATCTGCCCGAACGGGAGTTATGGCTCCCTCTATTATTATTAGTTAAATAATTAATCATTTGAATTACATTTAGCGGAGAGCGAAACATTGCGCCTGAGAAATTCTTCGTTGAATGCACCGACTCCTTATGGTTTCCAAACTCTACAGATGGCTATTGAAAAGTTCAACGTTTTGTTAGATTGATTAACTATTGAAAGCTTTCAACGTTTTATCCTCCTAAATTGCTTGAGGCAGGGGGGTATCTACATCTGAAACCAGTTCAACTCTGCAGACGACACACAGGCGAGAAAAAATTCGCCAACTTTCCTGCTTGCCGAAAGATGCAATGACGTAACCGAAATCTTTAGGTTTGCAGACTTTTTAAATATAATCGATGTATATGCACGTTTTGTGCTGTAGAAATAACATTTTGATGAATGAATTGCGTCATGGGGAATCTGTAAATGTTACTTCGTTTCCTGAGGTAAAAAATTACCCACTTTAATGCAGAAGAATTAAATGTTACCTCCAAAATGGAAATTGACTATCTGCCCAAACGGAGTTGTGGCGCCCTCTATTTTTCAATATTGATACAAATCGAAAAAACGCTAAAAAAACAAAAGTGATATTCGGCAAATATTTATTAATAATATGATAAAGTATGGCCATTTTTTAACTCAGCAGAATTTTAAGGGTGTATTCTATGTATCAGAAGACTTTTGCAGTACTTCACTGCATTTCTTTTATGTGATAATAGACCGCTAAATTTGCTTATGTTGAAAAAATAGGCAGACATTTGTCAACAAACCGCCTTAATCAGTTACATGATTTTTTTAAACATTTTATAATTTTTCAAAAATGAAAAGCCGACAAGCACTGATAAATTGTGAAAATATCTAAATATGCTGAAGCAAGATGTAAAATTACAAGATTATATTAAAAAATACTAAATATATGTGCGTATACTAGGAATAAATAGTGAAAGTAGCGCAAATTTTATGAAAAATGTGTATGCAAAAGAATTAAATATATAAACCACGCTATAACAAATTTTTAGAATCACAAGGTGAAAAAACACGTAAAATTTATGTACATTATAATATATGAAATACTACGTTAAATAAAAAACATAAGCAAGTTAATAATTATTTAATAGGGCACTTTCCAACAGTTTCATGAAAAATATTTAAAATTCTGTACTGATGTTTTTTAAAATCTCATTTACTTTTTATATTAAATTTATAAATGTGTACTGTCTAGGTAAGCTAATAACTGTCTCGGTATGATAAAGTAAGAAAATGTGTCCGCATTTTTCATCTATATATTTCTAATCATAAATGTTGTAACATATTTCTAATCTTCTAATCGCTTACACTATTTTTTTAAAACATTTTATAATTTTTGAAAAATGAAAAGCCGGCAACCACTGAAACATAATAAATTGCTAAACTTAGTTACAGAGATAGCAACATATTTCTAACCATAAACATTATACTATATTTTTAATCTTCTAATCAGTTACATGATTTTTTTAGAACATTTTATAATTTTTCAAAAATGAAAAGCCGACAACTACCAATAAATTATGGAAATATCTAAATATGCTGAAGCACTATGTAAAAAATATATGTATATATGAAAAGAATATTAAATATATGTGCGTATACTAGAATTAAATAGCGAATGTAGCGTAAATTTTATTAAAAATATGTATGCAAAATTAAATAGAGAAACCACATTAAAACCCATTTTTAGAATCAAAAGGGAAAAAACATGCAAAATTTACGTGGATTATAATATAGAAAATTATATATGAAATAATACATTAAATAAAATACATAAACAAGTTGATTATTTTATCGGTCTCCTTTTCCGACAGTTTTATGGGAAATGTTTAAAGTTCTTCACGGATGGTTTTCTAGAAATTTTATTTATTTTTTATATTAAATGTGCACTGTCTAGGTATGATAAAATAAGAAAATATGTCTGTATTTTTTTCAACATATTTCTAATCATAAAAATTATAACATATTTCAATAGTATATAATAAATAATGCACTAAACAAATATATGCAGGTTAATAATTATTTTATTGGTCACTTTTTCCGACAGTTTCAAGGAAAATATTTAAAATTTTGCACGGATTGTTTTCTAAAAATTTCATTCACTTTTTATATTAAATTATAAACGTGCACTGTCTAGGTATGGTAAAATAGGAAAATATGTCCGCATTTTTTAATGTTCAACTTAAACAAAGCAAATTCTGAAGCAATTATAATTGAAAGAAATTAGTTAATCATATTCGTATCAAATAACTAAATATCTACTCGGTAAAGCATCGTCATTACAAAAACACATTTTTCAAGCAAGATGACAAAGCCAGATGGCTTTATAAACTAACTTGCTGTAATCATGTATATCTAAAATATTTAGTGAAAGATATATGTAAAATGACAAGCTAGTAATTTGGAAAATAAATGCATAAGGCACTCAATGTAATACTGGTGACAAAAGAAATACAAAAGGCACGCATTATAATACATATGTAAAAAGCAATTATGTAAACACACTGAACACAGTTCAAGTGTAAAAAAATAATAACTTAAAAATATCACATATTTTGTAGTCATTTTTACAGTCCTTTCTACATGAGAGCTGCATCTCTTGTCATTGAATAGAACACAGAATTCGGATTTTTCATAAGATCTTTAGGACTACCGTGTTCAATTACTTTTCCAGATTCCATAACAATAATTCTGTAAAAAAATGGAAGAAACGAGGTGAAAGTTAAGCACTACAAGTTAACAGTTTTTTTTATTTTTTTTAACTGCAGTAAAAGCTGAATTTTATGTCAACTATTTTTTTCTACAGTTGGTATTTACCCTATAAGTACTATATGCATCACATTTTATACATAACCAAAAAGGGAAACAAATCCATCAATTTAAATATAACGTCTTAGCAGAAAGCAATCTAGTAATTATTAGGAGATTTTCAATTAATTAATTATTTGTTCATGATAAACATACAAAAAATCCCGGTTTCAAAAATTAACTGGGTTTTTCGCACTCCGTTAAATATCTATAACATAGTGCGTTTAAAAGGTTACAAAAATGCCCCAAAATATTAGATAAATGACCATAGTTCTTAATGAGAATAAAATCCCAACCAGCCTTCTTCGCCTTCAGAAACAGAATAAGATCCACCATATGAAAGAGCACAAGAAAGCATTCGAGAAGGTTCTGCAATAATGATAAGAAGTGAAACGCATAAGACCTTATACTGAAGGAAAAGTGAATAAGAAATGATTATGAAGGTGGTTGTTTAAAGATTAAAAGTAAATATAGATTAGAATTCAAACCATCAAACGAAATAAGGGAAATGTGTTTGGATAAGGGAAGCCTTTAAAAAATCTAATTCACCAACTGAAAAAGGCTTTTTCTCGATAATTTTGTCAGCGAAAGACTAAAAAATATGATTACCCTACCAACAATACTGTGCAATAGATCATTTACGAATTTGTTCACCACCCGAATTGCGTTTCATGTTCTTTGATGCACGAGCTTACCTAGTTTAACCAACGCATATTATACCACACTGGAAAGAAATGTTAGATACGAACCAGAAATTCATGCCTGGAATAGGGCAGGGAATTAACAATCATTTTTTTAAAGACTCTTCACTCGTTGTTTTAAAGACTCTTCACTTGAGAACAGCAACATATCTCCCCAAAACTTGTCCCGCATATTCAAACAATTTAAATATCGAGTTATTTAGTCCTGATACGCAACGGTCTGCTCTGTAAGATATCCTTTCACAATCAGAGCTTGGTTTGAGAAAAAGCTATCTTCTAATATGAATGATTTCCTTGTCAGTTCTGAAAAGATATAATAATCAAGGTCGATAATATCGTCTGTATACTTTTAAGCACTGAAATTTATATTTATCAAAGGCCTTTGCATCTACTGTAGAGTAGATTTTGCATCCACTTAAAGGAATATCACACTAATTTCAGTCTTAAAGATCTCTCTGAAGCACCTTACTGAGATGACGGCAGAAGCCTGATTCTGTCCATAAATGAACACTGCTTATTCATATGCTGCAGTCAATATGTGGATTTATATATGAATAGAGGACTTTCACTGTTCTTTTGTAAGTTTCACATGTCAAAGTGCCCAACTGAATCGCTCTCTCTGAACGAAAGGACGTCCTACCCTTAGGCAGATAGCTCCGCGTGCATTGCCATAACCAAATAACCCAGCCCTTAACTGTCTACACGGTCTGTTGCTGTTGACATTCCTTTACTGTCTGATGGCCAAATTATCTGATCATCGCACAATTTTTAGCTGATTTATAATGTTTTATTATATTTTAATTAATTGAAAAGAGTTTGTATTCAGGGTCTTGCGACAAGGCTGCTAGCACTTTCAAAAATGTGTGTGCAATATTTTGCATTAAGGTCTGTACTTCACATGATTTCACTGTTAGAACAAGACAAGACTGATCAGTTAATACCATTAGCCACATTGTAATGGTTTTCAACAAGTAAAGCACCATGCAAATCCTTCAGTTGCATCTAGCCAATGCATATCCTTGTACATTCTTATTAACTCAATTCTGTATATTTTTCTTGCTTGATGTAATACGTTAACTTATTTAGTCTATACACCTTGTACATCTGTACTTGTATCTACACCCTAGCCTTATTATGTTTGTATGGCCAACTTATACTATAACACTAGTGCCCCTATCTTGTACTTTCCTTCCTTGCGGTATTCCTCACTTTAGATAGTCAAGTTCCGGAGGACAATGGACTAAGCTCTAATCTTTTTTCTAATTATATCGACGGGATCCAACAGGCTGAGCACCAAATCCAATGGATCAGCTGTTCTGTCAATGGTAAAAAAAAAGTCTGATAGCTAAAGACACCTTTGTGTCTTTCAGACATCAGATACGTTTTTCAAATACTTTGGCATATTTCCTACCCACTTCTTGATTACTGACTAGATCAATCTAGTTCTTGAACTGATAAAAATACGATCTGTATTTTTATCAGTCAACATAGAGCTTAATTTTATAGTATTAGGAGCTTCTGAAAGTATGCTGTGCTTAGGGGCCTAGACTATTAAACTGAGTCCTGTACCCATGTTCTGGAAAACCATACTTCATGCAGTAAATAATTATATGATAATTTAAAGATTATATTATAACAATTCTAACAACATACTAAACGAATCCAGAGAATATAGGACAACATCAGAAATCCTTAATTTAGAAGTCGCTTCCATTTACTTTACTGAGAAAACTATTTGAGAATTAAGCAACCAGTTACTTTAAGTTTATTAGTTTATTAACTTATGTTATCAACTTATGTACCTAAAAATCTACACTTTTGCGAAGTAGTAAGCAGCTTTTATTACTGAAAATAAATAAAATTTTCCAGATTTATTATTTATGTGAAACGAAAAAAAAAAAAAAACTAATTTCAAAGTTGAAAGAACATTTATAAATTTAAGAGTTAGCCTCTCTGTAGAGATTTCAGTAACTGTTGCGGTATTCTGCAAACTAAATTATGACAGACTTTATAATTTCTTATAAGGAAGCAAGATAGTGAAAAGTTTTACACGTATTATAAAATATTTTTGAATATATCTTACGTGTCATAATCCATAACTGTATTGAGCCTATGGGCAATAGTTATGACAGTGCAGTCCTGGAATTCAGTTCGTATAGTTTCTTGAATCATATGATCCGTCTCCGGGTCAACTGCCGCTGTTGGCTCATCTAGAACTAAAATTTTTGTCCTTTTTAAGAGACTTCTTGCCAGGCAAACTAGTTGTCTTTGGCCCAAGCTAAAAAGTAAAAGGGGGCAAATAATGAAAGTTAATGGTTTTTTAAACTAATACAAGAATCAAAAGAAGATTAATAGATCTTTTTTATAATATTAGCTAAGTACATTTTAAATCGAATAAAACGTAACAATCAAAAAGGACTTTTCATGGCATTTTTAGACGCTGCATAAAAGCTGGTAAATTAATTTTTTCTTCACCCCGCTTTCCTGCGCATGCGTGAATGTGTGGTATTCGCTGATCGCAATAACAAACTTACAGATGATTCTGAATGTGTCACTAATTAATCCTATGGAAATACTGCTATTTATATGAACATTTTGCATTATATATAGAATATTTTGTAACAACTGAACATTAATTGCCAAAATTATTTAAAGATTGTTCGGTAGAAGGAAAAGTACACGTGTTTAGCTATTTTTAAAAATGAAAACCTGAACTTTAAAGCCTGATTTTAAAGCTAAAAGATTGGACGCATCAGACTCGGTTAACCTTGTGGATGATTAACCTAAATTTATTTTTAGTGTCATTGTTTCAGGCTTTAATATCATTTTTTGATTGTTTTAATATTTTCCGTGAATATGTTCACTATGGCTTGATCCTGATACCTTTACACAATAAAAACAAATTATTGAGATCAAGAAACAAATTCAATGATTCTATTGGTTCTGCAATCATACCTAGGCAATACATTTCTACGCTGGTTCGAAGATCTTTCGAAGCACACTTCTATGTTATTCAAATAAATCAGAACTGTGGCATATACTATATTCCATTTATAACGCACAACAAGGCCCATCATTAGCTAAGAAAATAAAACCGCCGGACAACTAGTAACTCGATTCGAGTAGTACATCAGACTTGAGTTTACGGGACTTTCCGTTATTTTCTTCTCATGCAATTTGAATGCGAGTTTCCCTTAGAAGCAGTATTGTGCTTTCTCATAATCCATTCCAATCCCCTCAACGTAAGCACGTTCCTAAAGTATCATAAAACCGATTCAGATATTCCTAAATAACAAAGTAAAAGTTATGGAAAGCTTCAAAAGACTTTTTACAGTCATATATATTTGTTACGTTAAAAATTTGCAAATGTTTGCCTATAAAATTATTTTGTTATATTTCAGTGAAAAGAAATTTATGCACATAATATTTCACAGGCTTATTAATAGTGTTGGTAGAACTACAGATATTGAATTTCGCAATCTGCTTGCCTTGGGAAAAAAAATCTAGCAATTTTTTTTTTGAGTCTATACGACCAATAAAAATACAGAAGCCTCAGTACTCCGCTATCAATCAATACAGATTGTTTAAAAAAGATAGTGCTATTAAATCTTTACTGAAACACTGGTCGTAGACCCATGATCTCAGTTTAGTAAATGGATCGGACATAACATTTTAGACATTTATACAGCAAGTCTACCACACGTCGATGAACTTTCTGGATTGTATTCGAAACTTACTCTTCACTTGAAGAAGGTTATGCTTCCTAATTGGAAGTCTGCTGCTGATTTAACTGACATAGTTTTCCAAGACTTCGCATACGTCATGCAGTGAACGCTAAACAGACCGTAAGAGATAATCCAGCTAAAGTCTAGAGTTCGTTAATTTCCCTCCTCATTTCATAAACATACCTTGGAAACGCTACATGAAATTGGCGTTGGAGTTCACTTCGCCCACCTTTTTACCATATCCCTCTCTGTAGACAACTATCTAACAGAGACACATTGTCAAAAAATGCAAGGTATTGCAATAATATCTTCTAGGAGCTCCTCTTATCTAGTGAAAGACTTATTTTATATGCAATAAATTCATTTGCCATGCCGTGAGAAATTTGTGAAGTACCAATGGTGCTTATTTTGAAAAAATGTGCTAAATGAGTGCAGAGTTAGATTGTCTCAAATCTAGAAGTTAAAAATGGCTGAAAGTTTCTTAGATACCCAATAATTATAGCAAAATTCGCAAGAGTTCATAAATCTGAAACGGGTGCTTTTCGTGGAGAATATTTTAAGGAAATTTTAGTCACACTTGAGCCTTATAAATCCTCTATAAACAGCTCATTTCGTTATTAATATGTGGTAAAATTTTATGCCTTAGCGTCTCCTCGCTTAATCATTGGTGGTATCAATAGAATATAAAAAGCAAAATTTAAATAGCTTTTAGATTTTTCAGTTTTAAAATCTAAACTTTAAGAGACTTAAAAAATTTGAATCTTCGAAATTATCTCTTCGATGCCTGACGAAAATTTGCAGCTACGTTTAAATTGCTAGTTATGTGTATTCATAACAACTTAGTACAACATTGCTTTTTCATTTGTGACAACAATTCCATTGTATGTACCTTTCGATTAAAATGAGAATCTGACGTAAGTGAGCCTTTTAAATACATGTCGCCAGTGGCCAATCAAGTTTTGTTTATATTATGTCCAAACTTCTTTTACAGTTACAATTTTTCATAAATTTTAGCGTTACTAGTGAACATAATAGTAAAATATTATATGTATTTATTAAAAGGCATATGGCTTTTATTGGAATCGATCTCACTGATACCAGTTGATAATTTTTGGTTGCCAAGATCCGCGTACTCCGATGAATCGTTAATGAATTATTGATTTGCAAAGTCATTTATTAAATTTTAAAAACATTTCTATTGACATAATATATTAAAAACATGTATTTCTAAATAAATTCTCAAAGAAACCGAAAACTTTTACAAGAAAAGGAAAAAGAATATAATAAATAGTTACTGCTTTACAACTACTTTAGTTGTTTGTCAAAACATTCTACAAACATACCTAGTTATCCCCACAGTATTTGCTCTCGCAAGTTGTTTGTTTTCATCCTCTTCTTTCGTTTTCTTTTATCCTGAATATTTTCCATTTTTAAGAGAAATACAATGCTTTGGTTCCAAAGATTTAGCAACAGATCCTAACAAGGCTATGTATTGGTGTAAAAACTTTAATGTAATGGTATAAGTTATTACTACAATAATAAAATATCGTGAAATGTACTTGGATGCTCACGCCAGTGCAAAACAAACTATTCTTCGACAGTATTTCTAATTACTAAAATGTATTTAGTAAAGGAAAGAAACCAGCTCTGCGCATGATGCTGCACGACTCGGATACTAGTTGGGAGTAGAGAATTTGTTACTAATCAACATAAGGTAAATTAGGCGAGAAATTAAACTATAGCATAAGACTCTTTTCACTTCAAATTAAACATCGTATTTAGTTTTTCAAATTAAGAACAAAAACTTAAAAACCGTTAACAATCGCTATAAGAGTTTTGAATTTTTTTAAGAAGTTTTCTGAACACTGAAAAAAACTTTGTTAGCCAAGAAGATAAATAATATCAGCCAAGGAATAACTATGATTACTCAGGACTAATGATAATTAAAATGAGCTTAAAAATAACCAGGTATCTTTATATTTAAAAGACTGATAAGGTTCACATTTGAATTATGGAAGCTATAAGATCACATCTTTGAAAAAGCAAGTGATGAGCAAGAGTTTTATATAATGCATCTAATAATTGACTTATTAAAATAATACCTATCAGTTTTGTTACATTAAATTTAGAAGAACTCAATCATGGTCCAAGAATATTTGCTATTATTGAAGTTTTGCAGATATCAGTAACCCTGATGGAAAATTGACTATTTCCCAAAAGCTTAGTTAAAAATTACAGTATCTACAATTAATTCATATATCAGTACTTCTGAAAATCAGAAATCAAGAAGTCAAAAGTAAGTATCATGATTACAGAATAAAGATTCTGAATAAAGTAAATTTTAATTTTTTCTTTAAGATTTAACTGCACTTTTGATGCTAAGATTCTCAAAGAAACATAACATTCTGTTAATATTAGACATTAATTTCAAAATTTTACATAATAATAGTATTCATAATTTTATGTTTCAAAATTAAATACAGTTTACCTTAAATTTACTCCTCCTTCAGCTATCTGAAATTCTAAGCCTTGAGGTTGCGAAATAATGTAATCCTTAAGATGAGCCCTTTCCAGACATTTCCATACATCAGCATCCTTATACTCTTTATTTGGATCAAGATTTGATCTTAAACTCCCAGTAAATAAAACTGGATCCTGAAATACAAAAGTTTGCAGTTATGGAATAATAAGTGTTTCAGATAAGATAGCCATTTATAAGATGAAATTTAATGAAGAAAAATTAAATACATTTTTTTGAACGATGGAACGCAAATATTTTAAAGCTCTTTTAAATTAGAAATGCGATATAAAATAAATGCTCGCAGCTAAAGACCTTCAATCTTGACAAGGCAGTGTGCCAAGAGACATCCCTGCATAACACTTCACGTTATCACAGTGATGTTTTTATCACCGTGCATGTATGGTAGTTCAATGTCAGCAGCCAAGATTAAACTTTTCCCAACACCGACATCTCTTACTTACAGAAGTGGGAAAAAGAAGCCATAAAGGGAATAGTTGCTTTTGAAGCAGGCAAAGAGTCAGTGACATCACGTAAGAGTAAACTTTGTAGTACAGTAACTCTTCCTAGTCTTCTACATTATGGACGAAAGGTGGGATAACGTGCCATGTGGAGTTTCGAATTAAACTGGGCAAATCAGCTACAGTCATTCAACATGTTTCGGAAAGCATACGGCAATGAGCTGTATGTAGTGTTTTGAGTAGCACAGACGCCTCAAAAGTGACAAGAACGCTGGGACCAGTGCTTTGCTTCGCAAGCTGACTGTTTTAAAGAACACGGGGTGTTCGAGCTTAAAGAAGTACCATACATTTCGGTCAAAAATGCAGTGGGAAGATTCAAACTAACCATTAGTAAAATTTCTCTAAATTTTTAAATCACAAAACAGATTAAGAAAGAATATTTTCTAGTAAGTCTGCAGGCGTTCCTTCTCGCTTCGAAATATGAATTAAATCTACTGCAATGCATAATTTTCTTGATGCAAAGACACAAATGTCTAATGATTTCATAAAGCTTTATCACATGCAAATAAACTCGTATCCTCTGCATATGGTTAAAAAATGCAAAACGTAATTTTGAAAGATTTTTCGATTCTTGAAATTGCTTCACATACTTTTAATTGACAAAAATATAGTTCATTACAACTATATTTAAAAGAGAAAGAAGTGAAAACCAATTACTTTTTTGACATTAAAGTTCAAAATGAGATATTTAGTTTCACTACTTGAAATACTTTTTTGAACAGGTAAAAATTAAGAAATAATATTAAATAAGCATATACTTAGAGAGATCAGAAAGAATTAAAAATTTTTTTGAGTTTAAAATGCAGCAAACAATAACAAAACAATTATGCATCTAATTATTTTCTATTATGTAATAAAAGGTTACGTATTAAAGAAATATTTAACAAACACTGACAAAATAACTTAAATGAAATTTTTTTCTTTTCAATAGGTCAAAATATATAGAAAAAATATATAAAATATATTTTTTATCAACGCATATTATACCTGAGGAATTATAGTTAGCTTTGATCGCAATGTATGAAGTCCAATTTTAGATATATCAATGCCGTCTATGGTAATATAACCTTTAGCTGCTTCAATCATCCGAAATAAGGCTAAAGTTAGTGAAGATTTTCCGGCACCGGTTCGGCCGACGATTCCTACCTGCAATTAAATGATATCACAAGTAAGATATTTCTCAAATGAAAAGTGTTGATTCTATTTTTTATGGAAATAAGGTTTATGAGGATACATACGAAAGCATTTTAACGAAAAAAAAATCAGCTTGCGATCAGTTTACTTGCGCAAAACTTGAAATTTACGATAAAACGCAAGAGAATTTAGTTTCATACAATTAAGCTAATTAATTGGCAATCAAACATTTCCAAGTATTTAATACTATTTACACAATACTTTTTAGAATCAATAAAGTATGCAATGAGATAGATTACTTTCAAAAAGAATTATGAATTTTAATAGATCTGCTCATCGAAAATCAACTTCCCAAATTTAAAATTTGCCAAGCGAAATTTTATTGGGAGAACTGTTGCAATATATTAGATTCGTTGCAATGCTTAGGCATTCACAGGTGAGGTCAGAATTATAGATTTTTTTTAAAGCATAATTTTAGGAGCAGCTGAACTTAAAGAACGAAAAGTTCGATCAGAAAATATATTTATAAATCCTTGGAAAATAAGCTGCTTAAAGTATTTAAGATAAAATTCTTCTTCATAAACTTTTACCAATATCCACTTTACTGTTTGGGTGTAGCACAATACAAACAAATTAAATGAAACCGTTTATATGGAAGTCATGTGAAAATTTTAAGTACTATAGTCACTAAAACGATAATTTTATTCAATAACTAAAAATGCACGAATATCTTACCACATAAAATGTATATACACTATTTCGTACAGAGTTCATGCAAAACCTCTGTGTAATTAACTTGAAAAAAGCAACACATGTTTCTTCTCTCTCTCTCTCTCTATATATATATATACAGAACACAGAAATAATTCTAAGTTTAAAATATAATGAATACCTTTTGTCTGGAAGTTATTTCAAAACTCAAATTATTTAGTGCAAGATCTAAGCCTTCCCTGTAACATGCAGAGAATTCATGAAATGCTATACATCCTTCTTCAGGCCAATTTTCCGGAATTTCTTCGTTTTTAACAACCCATGCAGCCTAAATTAAAATTAAATCTTTAAGTACATTACTCAGAGAAATAATATAACCAGTTTAAAGTATTAATATTTCAAAATTTGTGTGAACGCATATCCTTTAAAATTACGAAAATTATGCTTCACAACACTAAGTTTTTTCGTCAGTGAGACAAATTGGCAGAAAAAATAGCATAATATGCTCTTTACAAAAAAATGCGCTTGTAAATGAAGGTAAGAAAAAAATTAAAGAAAGTTACAACTCTTTGAAAGCTATTATGTTTGACTAAATATTAGAAAAGACATATAAAGGGACAAACCGAAGCATAAAATTATTGCAGCGTGAATTGATATTATTGAAGTAACGTTTATTAAGGAGCAAGCCAATTCAAATAAGAACTATGCTTAAACGCCCATGTAAGCCATTTAACTTTGTTTTTGGTAGGAGCTTCAAAAGTAAATATGTATAAAAACTTAGATAACGATACATTCAGTTTTACACAATTACTTCTGGAATGAAAATTTCCTTATTAGAATTATCGTATTTCTCACCCTGCATGCTAATTTTTGTATGTTTTTTAAGCAATTCCTTTCTTTCAGTTTTCGAAAAGTCTTTCTAATTTCTGTTACGTCATTACCTTCTACAGTCTTGAAATTATTGTCATATCTAAAATCACATAAAAAGAAAATTAAAACGCATACAAAATAAAGCGTTAAAACACAGCTTCCACGTTGTTTCTGCATCCCTTGCGCAATTTATCAACAAAGAAAATTACAGAGGAATTTGTTTGTAGATGCTCTTGGCAAATTGATAGTCGTGATGCTGAAGTAACTTTTTGCATAAACTATCTTAAGTACTAAATGTAAAAAACTGTTTTAATAACTGCAAAATTTTCTGCAGAAAACATTTACAATAATTAAGAAACTGAATGGCCAATTATATAATGAAATTGTTATTTCATACCCAAGCAGAAAACATTAAGACGGAATATTGTAAACGAATTTAAAGCGTTTTATCACTGTTCAATCTCACTGTATCCCAGCTCCTTTGGTTTTTAACTTGGTAGAATTTAAAAGAATATTGCAACAAGTTATTATTTAATGTAATCACATAACCTTCTGTGTTCGACCTGATATTCTGTTATTAAAAAAGTTTTTTTAATTTTAAAAAGCAGTTATTGAAAGTTTAGAAATTAGGAAGAGAAATAAATTCTATGTATTCGTATACAAGAGGAAGGTAGGGTACAAGAAAAGAATATTAACACCATTAATTCCATAAGACTTTTCAAAAGCCTTTTTAGATACTTTTAAAAGCTAATATAAAATGGATATTTCAGTTTGCACGCTGAACCTGGCCCTCATTCTACATCATTTCCCACTATTTCCCTTCCTTCGTACTGAAATGACACGAATATATCCATCAACAAACAGAGATGGTTTATTTTAAGACAGGTATAATAGTATCTTATGATACTAGTTTTGAATGTCTAGGAACTTTATTTTCAGATATTTCAACAATAGACATGCGTTTAGATGTTTAAAAATAACAATAAGTCAAACTATAAAGCTTAAATCAATATTGAATAGGTACAAGTTCTCTAAAATGCAAGGTAATATGATTTCAAGGTTTCTAAAGGGTTCCTAAATCCATTTTTTTACATAAATTTATTGGTTAATTCAATCAACGAACAACCACACTGAAAAAATAACAGTTTTCTTGTAATGAAGAGACGTCACTATGTAAGGATAAAATAATTAAAAAAAAATATTTTCAACATTGCTCACTGACCGAAAAAAAAAAAGAAGACTTAAGAATATTTTAGAAAAGAAAACACTTGATACAATAATTAAAACATAGTGTGTTAAGGTAAAATATTTGCAATTTAAAAAATATACATAGTTTTCATTCATTATTTTACCTCAGAGGGCAAAACAGAATATTCTTCTACGCGTTCAACAGATATAATTTGGTTTTGGAAATCTGTGCAAGTTCTAATTAACCAAGTGAAACTGTCAATAACCTGCAAAAAAGTGATAACATCTAAAACACCGGAGTAGCATTAATTACAGACTTTATAAGCTATTACTAAGCAATTATTTACTCACAGAAACGTTTCATTACTTTCACAATACAAAATGACTAAAAACAACTTATATTATAGCTCTTAATTTTAATGCTTAGTTTATGATCAAAAATAAATCTTTAAAATCAAAGAAATGCATTAGTATCTGCAATATATTCACTGATTTTAAAAATCAGACATTTTTTGACTTAAGTACAGAGCAATAAATATTTGAACAAAATTTTCTGATATAGGTTGTGGCTCATTTATTGAACGCTTTCTCGGTTATTTTCGCAAAGACATATTGCGATTTACCAGTTTAGCACACAAGCTCTTAACTCAGAGACGGATCATGGAGATGAATCTATAGATTTAAAATCACGGAAATGGGATTAAATAATTTAAATTATTTTAAATTCCATGGATTTAAATAATTTTAATCACTGAAGTAACGTGGCATTTATTGTGTTGCAAAAATTCTGGAATTCTTCCATCATTCTTGAATACTTTTAACTCTGAGTGTTGGTATTCAGTCTTGTTGGAAGGTTTCGTTTCGATTGCCAAAGAGTTGTAGAAAAATTAGGTTATTTTGAAGCAAGAGAGATGAAAAATGTGTAATATTCTCGTCGGGACTCGAATACGCGCCGAGTGTGTTACCGTTACATCACGAAGGCATGCGGGAAGGGGGGAGAAAATACCTTAAATCCCTCTTTTAAAGGGCGACAGGGGATTAGGGGACCCAATCGCGAAATCCTGGTGGTGGCGAATTATCGGTTACCATCTTTTTAGTTCGGTCGTAAAACGTTCGTAGAAAAAAGAGTTTTAAACAATTGTTATAAATGCAAAAAATTCAAGGCACGTCAAGGAGCTCACATCACAACTCCACTGCCTCTGGACAGACCTCAAAGCCTCACTCACATGTAGTACTTCAGAGTTGCTGGCCAAGCTTCTACCCGTACCTGCGTTTTGACAGAACTGAAGAAGTGTACGCGACTGAGGTAACAGGAGTGGAATATGCAAGACCACATTATGTGAAAGATGTAATTAAAAAAATTCATACATTGCCATTTTTACATGTGCAGTAACTAGTTCCATTTATTTGGAAATAGTTTCGGGCTTAAAAAGCGAGAAATATCTTCTGCCTATCGAAGTTTCATCGCAAGTCGGGGACTACCTAAAGTTGCATACAATAAAAAAGACCTTTAAAAGAGCAGAATACGGTGTTCGAAGATAATGAAATTCAGTTAGAGATGATAAGATTAAAGATTATTACGATAAAAAGGGAATGAATTTTAAATATTTAGTAGAAAAAGCTGTTTAGTGATGAAGATTTTGGGACAGGACAGTAAAGGCAATAAAAATTTGGAGAAAATTTTGGAAAGGCTTTATTACCATATGAAGAATTTCAAACTGTTATAACAGAAATAGAAGTTATCTTTAAATCTCGGGAGATAACTTATGCGTACGATGATTTGTTAGAACCGTTAGCTCCTAATTCCTTCACACATTTAGAAAAAATATTAGCATCTAACTTATCATACCAGCCATTCCTACTAAGTAAACTACAGCTAAAATATCGTATGACATATATCGTTAAAGGTTGCTGACAAATTTCTGCCGTAGACAACGCAAGCAATATTTACTATAGCTAAAAGGTGCTTATTGTGTGAAACATACTGATGTGGCACATGAATTTAAGATTGATAATACCGTTTAATAGTTAATAAAAATGATAAATTACATTGCCATACGTGGAAAACTCCAAACCATTTTGCAGAAATTCACGCAGGACGAGATGGTAACTGGAACGTTGAGATTAGTGTTACTTCTTTATTATTTGTAACTTCAGAGGTTTGTTATGGTATCTCAGTTTAATTTCATACGACCGAACATTTTTTTTCTGATGAATTTTATCCGGGAAAACAATGTGTAAGGTTTATCCTAAGTTTATTAACAGTTATTTTAAGTTTTGTATCTTGCCTATCTTATCCTAATTTCAGCTTACAATTTCCTGCCAGAATGTAAATTCAGAAACGCAGTTAATGCAAATGAGAAAGAGTACTATTTAAGTCGTGACTTCACCGACTTCGAGAGAGAGAGAGTCCGATTCCCGGACTAGCGAGCGTTTGCCTTTTGGCTACGTCTCTCTTAGCTATTGCTATGCTTGGCCATACCTTAGGCCCTTGCTTGGCTTCGCCGATTTAATTAATACTTAGGGGCCAACTAGTTAGATCTCTGATAGCTTCGGTTATAACTTTCAAATAGCTTAGTTAAGCTAGTTTTAGCTTAAATTATTATTATTTTAAGTTCAAGCCCGAGTGGAGGCCTTGTGTAAAGTTCCAAGTACGAACTGATTGTAAATATACTGAAAAATAAAGGGTTGCAAACCCTTTTTAAGTCTTACGTGTTCTGTTCACACACTTAAGCGATTATTCGATTGTTAATGTTCGTGGGGCTCTAAGTTAGAACTTTAGGATATAAGTAAAACCCCGCAAATGTAACAGAATATTTATGTAAATAGTATTGCTATTTGGAACAACGAGAGCATGCGCTTTACGTACCTTAAAGACTTTACAAATCATTCATGTTCTTGTATTTGCTTCTTTTACTGTTTCGTAATGCGGGTTGCGATTGCCTATATTAATCAATATCGCCAAGTGGACGATATCACTGTATCAGAAAGCTATTCAGTATCGGAAATAAAGGAGTTCTTCGCTTTACGCAAGTGTCAGGTATACTGAATTATCATTACATCCCTCCCAGAATCCTACAGGACCTGAAACAACATTGCTGCAGGTGTTTGGCCAGTTATAATAAAGCCTCGTAAACTACTTTATTTCTAGTTTGAGGTCACGTTGTGAGAGCTTATGATTATTAGAGGGGACTATACCCTCTATTATGTGTCATTGCCGTTCGGTCTTATAATCTCTGTTTTAGATCTTCTAACGCTTGATGAGTCTTACACTCGGTTACCATGACTGCTGCAGAGTATATATTCTATTATTATGCCAACCTATATCCGTACCAAATTTAACAGAAGTCTCTCCGTCAGTTCTTAAGTTAATCGATCAAATGTGAAAATTCTCTTAATTTTGAACACAAATGTATAATTTTTTGTACCAAATATAATTTTTTTATTTTTAATTTCTATATCAAACAACTCTGTACTAAATATAATTCTTAAAAATAAAATATAATTATGAATTTTCAAATTAAAAATGCATAAAATATTATAATAGTAGCTAAAATCAAATGCGACTTACAGTCAAAGCATATACTAAAGACAGTCCTATATTAGAAGTTGTCAGCACACTTATATCGTTTAAAGCAAGCAGCACTGCTACCAATATAACGATTACGCTAATGCCGTCTATGCAAACAGACAGCCACCTGAAAAAGAAAAAAAAAAAAAAAAAGGAAAAAAATTTTACATTTTATTTCAGCCATATACTTGTTTTGCTGAAGCCGTATTTATGTAAGTCCCGTTACATTGTTAATTACAATGAAAGCTTAATGATCAAACTTCCACAAATCACTTTAATACTATTCATGCAATACTATTAAATATTACTAATATTATATGTTCTAAAGATATTTCGTATTTATATTTTAATATTTACCTTGAGCACATATACCAGTGATAACTGCAAGTAATATTTTCATCGACTTTAGCTCCAAATACATCCGCTAATGTTTTATCCATATTGTAAGATCGAATACTAGTAATGCCTTGAACAGACTCTTCGAAATCACTGAAAATTGGAGACCTTGACACACATTCCAAACGTTTCAGTTTTTGTGACGCATTTAAATACAGATGCTAAAGAATGAGATAAAAACATAAATACGGGAAAGAATTGAGGGGACTTATTCTTAAAGATAAGAAAATCAATACGTAAAGCTGTATCTTGTTTAATATATAAATCATAATAATTAAAGTAGCAGTTTTATCACAGAATAGAGAAAATATTAGCAGGCTCGGAAAGGTAACTGAAATTTGCTGCAAACCTAAAATTCTTTTAGAGAACCGGCGGCTGAAGACTCATGCTAACATTAAAAAAAAAAAAAAAAAAAAAAAAAAAAAAAA
>KK119706.1:1001989-1015687 GCA_000611955.2 Stegodyphus mimosarum
AAATTAAAAATAAAAAAAAAAAAAAAAAAAAAGAAAAAAGAAACTGTATATGAGAAAGAGTAGCATAAATAATTAATACGTAACTAAAATATTACATTAAACAATAGTTTAAAACTGTAACTTATATTTATAAAGTATTTAAATTCTGTTACTGTATGGAATCAAGATTTCTATTTAAAGAGGACAAGTTTTGATATTGTGTATTAAACATAAAACGATATTTTTAAAAGCTTTTTCTGTATGCCTTATTTTAATTTCCGATTAACACATTCAAACAGCATTAGGGATGGTTAAAAATAAAAATAATTCGAAGGCGATTTTTTTCCCTCTTACATATAATTCGCTAACCTTTTTTTCGATTTACTAGTGTGTGAATTTTCTAATTTATAATTTTGTTATAAACTTGTGCAGAAGAATTTTTGCACATGTAATTTAAGCTTTTAAATGCTAAAAATAAATTTTAAATATTCTTGTGAAGTTTTATTACTTTAGCATCATAATATGATAAACATACAGAAAAAATTCATTAAGCTTAAAATATTTTTCCTTTTTAATTTATGAAAATGTTTCGAATTAGCTATAGGCCAATATTGAAGTCTGCCTTTGTTTCCTAGAACACGAATTATATAAAATTCCGTTAAAAAGACTGCACTTTCTTGAATATATATATGTAAGAAAAATAAAGAATATGTAAAAGATTAAATTAGCAACGTAAATTTCCCTTCATTGTTGTTCATTGTTGAATTCAAGAATTCATTGTTGTTTGATAGTACATATTATAACAAATAAGATCCAATATCCATAAACTTGAAATTGGTTTTAACTGTTCAACTTTTCTAGCTATATAAATTAAATTATATCTCTTTAACATACTGCGATTATTTTCATACACATTCTATTTTTTCTTCTTTTAATAAGCTTTAACCACAATATCATACAATAATAGCATAATATACAGCACCCGCATAATAATAATATAACCACAGTATCATGCATAGTTAAGTTCTTTTATTATTTCATTCTCTGCAATGCTATTTCAATCCATAATCATTAATTTAAAAATAATTTAATAGTTTAGAGAACATTTACCTGAAGCACGATATACATAGCAGTGAAGGGTATCATGAAACCAATGAACTTCGGTATGTTTATAGCTATCACGCAGAATGTGCCTACTACTAGAAAAAGGCATGCTAATACATAGTCTATCGAATACGGCATATCACAGTCAATAGTATTTATATCTCTAGCGAATCTGTAATAAAAGGAAATACGGATTTTAGTTGCTTCATATTGGCTTATAATTTGTTTTTATTATGTTATGAAAACAGGTGCACTTGGTTATAATTCAGATATATAAGCATATAACATTAATGAAATTTTCTTTTAAATCTTATATGGATTATCAGTATTTACATCAGTCATTTCCAGTATAAATTTATTTTTCAATTGGAAATGAATCAAAAATACACTTGAATAAATTTTCAACATATTAGTGGGTATATTAATAGTCTTATTAGTTTATATATCCTAACTTCTAATCTAGCTAAATAAATTGGAGAATTCTTAACACCATTCATGAAATTTTTAAGTAGGGATATAGTTTATAAATAATACTGTTTGACTGATATAACTAAACATTTTCATTCAAGTTCTTTATTAAATGTAGGGGGAAAAACATTCATGTTTGTTAGTATTACAAGGAGATATTCAAAAATTTTAATGCAAAATCTACAAGTCTATAAAACACCTCCGTTTTCTACACCTTTGGTAGAGAAAGAGGGGGAGAATGGACTTTAAAAGTTTAAAATTTCTATTCTTTATCGACCTTCTACGGCTTAAAATATGACTGAATACAGAAATATAAACATATAAATTAATTTAGTTCTCGATCTTTCAGGGAGTAATTTGATATATAAAAGATCTAAATCCGAAAACATGCGTGATATTTATCGAATTACGATGTGTTCAGATAATCCTGTATTGGGACTTATTGCACTGACTGCTTACTGAAAATGTTTTCTCTTTACCTGACTATTTTTGATTTTAAGTATACAAGAAGTAAATGGAATAATATTCTTCTAATCTCATGGAACTTTTGAGAGACTAAAAATTGCAAACCAAAAATAACTAGCACTTATCAATAAGACTATTTCCCTTTTCTTTAACTGCAAATTTCTTTACCTATCAAAAATATATATAAAACCGTAGGTGTTTTGTTCTCCCTGAAACAAAGTAAGGAGGAAGTAATTTTTTGAATCCAAAGGCACTTTTAATCCACTTGCTTGTTAAGCAATCATCCGGAAAAGCCGAAGCCATCACTCATTTAGCCTTCTCATTACAGAGAACACGGTTCAGCTTGCACCGTAGGGGACCACTGATATTACACCAGAAAAGAAGGAAAATTGACGGCAACACAGTTGCAGCCAACCCTTATGTAGGAGTCAAACTCATACCTTAGGTCTCGGATTAGCAATTAAGTCCCGTTAACCATTATACCATCCAGTAGAGCCGAAAAAATGAATTAATTAATTATGAAATTAATTAATTATTAATTTCAAATTAATTATGAAAAGTAAGAAATTTCTCTTAAAAAACTAGGGTTGTCAAATTTCTATTTTGAAACACATCAAGCTGTATTAAAAACATATTTTAAAAAACAATTTTTTTAATATTATTTGTAATAATTTAAAAGCATTACATTCATAAATACTACTTTTATTCTTTGCGTTATATGGCCGCCTGTTTCATTCCCGTTAGTCTTCGTTTTTTGCACTTGTCTTCCAGTTCAGGATAACGCCTCTCGGTTTATATTTGACGCAAAATATAAAAATAGTGTCAAAATAATTCGCAGCAAAGTTATTTAAATATAAACTTTTTTCTTTGACACATTTTTTTAATCGCAGTGTCCTTACTTTTAAACAAAACTACTGAATTAAGAGAGGAATATGTAACACTAATTTATCGTCAAATGTTCTGAAGTAAATAGCACACGCAGTTTGACGCTTTTTGTACATATTGCTTTCTCAAATTAAAATTCAATGCTAGAAATAACGTACTGAAGTTTAATTTATGCTTGTTGTAATGAATGAAGTGACGCATAGACTAAAATGTATTGGTGCATAGACTAAAATAGCTCAAAACGCACCACACTGTCTACATTAGCGATTCTCTATTTTCTTCCTTTAACCTCTGAAGGCCAAAAAAAATTCCAAATTCTTTGTTAACCTATTTGCTTATATAATCTAAATGACTGAAATTCCATCTGAGATTCACAATAATTTCTTCTTCTTTCATTAAAGAACAAAGAGATGTGATAGTTTAAAATGATATCATTTCTAGTTCCTACCAAAGGAGCTGCCATTACTCCCTGAGTCCCTACTAAGTCACTTTCAGCCTAGGATAAACGATAAGGAAATACGATAAGGAACCATAAAAGAATCTTATGGTTCCTTATCGTATTTCCTAAAAGGATTCTTTTATGGTTATATTTCTAGAAGGACAAGACTGCCTACAATAACGATGAACTGATACAATGAATTTGGAGAACTGCACCTTAGGTTATTGTGTACTTTAGGAGTAACGTGGAAACAAAGCATAGGATCTCAGCCGTTTGGGTGGCATTGGTCGTTTGAAAGAAAGGCCGTCTCTGGCGCTTTAGTTATAAAAAAAGTTAACTTGAATTACAGCTTCTGTTAGCCATAACAAGCTTTCCAAAGTCCACGAAGTGAGCACCCAAGGAATGTTTATTGCCTACAGTTTGTTGCAGCAGACAATTGTAGCAGTAAATTATTGCAAATTTTATATAACAAAAACACAATTCGTATTAAAGCATAGGATATTTTCCCTTATAGGAAAACACAGCCAAAAATGTTTCTGCAGAAAGATACACGTGCATGCGTTGCTTGTTATCCACCATTAAATTAAATGCGGTATTCTTGTAACGCTGTTCTTGCTTTCAAGGTAACACAAATAAGCGATCTGCATCAAGAGTAACGCTGTTAGATAACTGTATCTACAAATAACAGAAGGAGGCCGGTTATTTTAAGATATTGCTTCGAATCATAAACCATTGCAGTAGGGTGAAAATAAACATTTTGAAGTGTTATTTTCCGATTTTCAATTTCTAACTGACGATAAATTGCGCGACACGTATGTCTTTTATTCTACCTTGCTTTCCACAGATGGAATTTAATCAATCGTGTAACTATTATTCTTGTTTCACTCCCTCTGTCGTGCTGACTTGGCGGAACACGAGCTTTCTTTTGGATACTGTGAAACACGGTATTATTATTATTATTATTATTTAAGCATTTAAAATTGTAGATTTTCTGAACGTTTCGTTGAGAACCTTCTGATTCACCTACTTCTAAATGCAAATACTGAAAGTTTAAGCTCTATTTAGTGTAGTTTATATATTTTCCAGATGACAACAGTGAATGTGGAAGTTCATAATTTACAACCAAGGAAAGATATCAGAGTTCTCGATGACAATCGCCACGAAACATTCAAGGTGATCAAGCGTGTGAAAAGAACAGGTGTAAAGTGTGGCATCTACTACAACAACCAGAACAGAGCGTATAAAATGGCGCGCACCCACATTATTTGCAGCCATAGATGGCTAAGTACTGTACCTGGAATTGCAGTGCCATTGTGTGATCATGCGCATGTTATCCTCATGTTGTGGAAAAAAATATTAGTGACGGAGTTGATGTAGTAGTAACGAACGCACGACATGATTACAAAGTACACAGAGAACTGCTTTATATGGAAGTTATTTATCCTGCCGGAGCAACAAATGTCCTTAGCAACTACCGAAGTAAAAAACACCTCCGAATAAACGGAGCAAATATTCAAGGCTTTTGAGATGGGTGGTACAATGGAGTATAAAATGGCATGAACTCACCTGCACATAGGCATCAAAGTCCAAGAAACATGTAACATAAAACTTGTTGACGATAAAAAGGCCTAAAACCTGCAAACACATTCAAGTTTGCCAGTCTATGGCTGCAAATACTGTGAGCGCCCATGTTATGCTATCTTCCCTGTTCTAGGGTTGCTAAATGTCAATTTGTACACCAATTGCAAAATGCCACATTTAGTACCAACTGTTTTGTTCATGTACTTGATCATCCCTGAACGTTTTGTTGCAATTGTCAGGAAATATGAAAGCTCTCTTTCTAAGCAAATACTCAAAGCTCTACGAATTTTTACATATTTTCTGATGATAAAGCTCATATGATTCAGAAATCTCACATTTATTGCGAAACTTGTAAGGAAGTACCGGTGGTGGTGGTGGTGGTAGTGGTAGTATGTTTTCAGAAGCATAATTTGAAAGATTATATGCGCTAAAAACACATATTAGATGCTTATAAACATAAGTTAAAAAGGGAATTATCAGGTTCCCTCGCGTACGTTATCGTGGTGCAAATGGTTGAACGCCTAGCTTGCAAAATTGACTATCCCTGTAGTTCGAATTTCGGTGAAGGTAAAGTGCATTTTTCACGTTTCTTCTGCTGAGAAAAACCAAATCTTTGTATAAACTGATGTAATAAGATCTTCCAGCTGCTCCAGCAAGGCTTCCATTGTTTGGCACTCCATCCATTCACAGGAATATTGATAATTCTATGTGAACTCTAAAATCCTTGGAGCAATTTTGATGATTTTATAAATACGATAGTAGTGGAAACTATGTTGCATTACATAAATCATATCATTGAAGTAGCTGGCATTCATTTTCACGTATAAAGTAGCGGAGTTCCACGCCACCAGATAAAATTGCTAAGTCTTTCACATTGGTCATACATAAGCATTATGTGAAAAAAATAGTACTATTGGGCCTTTTTTTAAATACAGCATACTGATTGAAATATTCACACGCATCCAAAAATTTGTAAAGCATACGAAATTTCAATCCATGTGAGATTAGTTTACTACTCATTCTTATACTTAAAAGAGGTAGAGGTAATTTTTATATTCCTCTCTATTTTGATGACAGGTAAAATTTCAACATAAATTTAATTAAAACATGCAATTTTCTTGCAACTTCTAAAATAAAAAAGTGAAAATTTTTAAAGTTTTTTTCCCCTTTTTTCTCGCTTCCCGCTCCTTAAATTTCTTGAGAAAGAGCTGATATGCATAAAAATTTGAATTAACAATTTTAACTCAGTTTAAGAGATCTGATATTACAAGATATTATAATTATACAAATAATATGCAATGTTAATATTAGCATAATTAGAAACTGTTATTTTATAATATATAACCTACTCTTAGGACTTTCATTTTATTCTGAAAATATAGAATATAGAAATATATGAATAGAAATATGAAATATAAAATAACTATAGCAAAATTTTCCTGACAAATATCATTAATTTAGAAACTGTCTGATTTGTGTTAATTTCATACATGGTCATTTCATATATGGTCACAAATAAATAGTACACAATTATTCAAAACTGAATCAAATGACACTAGAAAACTGATAATTTTTCGTTGTTCCTCTAGTTTAAAACATATATTTTCAAAACATAATAGTATCTCAAACTACGTTATGTGAAAATTTCAAGTACCAGGTATGAAAGAAATTTTTTGTTCACTTAAATTTCCATTAAATGTGTTTTAAACATTAACAGATTAGAAAGAAAAATATTCCTACCTATTTATTAATCGTCCATGAGGAGTAGTATCAAAGAAACTCATGGGAGCCTTGATGACACTAGCGATTAAACTTCTATGAAATATCCTTGAAGCTCTGGTGCAGGTTATGGCGAGAAAAGAATTCCCAATTGCGACACAAATACCTGCAACATAAAAATACTAAAATAATCAACTTCTTAACTCATTTACTTCGCACTGCGCGACAGATTTTCTGAAAGTAATCAATAAACCTTAAACTAAAACTAGATAATTATATTTTTACTTCCTAACCCATAAAACATCAGGAATGGAGGTAATGTTTTCAGTGCAGAATTTCAGTAGTGAGTTTTCATTGAATAAGCCCGAATTAGGGTCCCCACAACATGTTTTTGCCATTTTTAGAATCATGTCTGTCTGATTGTGACAATTTTTTCGTCCTGATAACTCTTGTATGAAACTTCCAAAAATTTTCATTTTCTGTATTTACTCTTCTTGCATTCCCATGAATTGATTAGATTTTGGGTAAAATTGGACAACCTGAAGTAGCAGAAATAGGACAACCGGAAGTGTTACTTTATATATAACCCATAGCAGTTTTAATGAACAACCGGAAGTGGTACTTTACATATAGCTCCTAACAGTTTTAATGGACAATCGGAAGTGGCATTTTACTCGAAGCCCGCAACATTTCTTAATGCAAAAACTATATTAAAACATAGTTCAAAATTTCCAGTTTAAGGCTTTCATATCGATGAGAACAACATATTATAGATATTGGCTAAAAATAATAAACTTGAAATGAAACTTTACATGGATCTATGAACAGACTTTCATTAAAAGTATATTATGAAATAATCCAAAATTTCTCAGATTTGGTATTTAAAACATGTATTACACTTATAAGCATTAAATGTATTCTTGGATGTATATCAAATGCAGCAAAAAAAGCTCATTATGACAACGAACTCTCGGTAATTAAATCTATAAGTCTTAATACAAAATTTCGCTCTTGTGCAGAATTACTATTTAAATAAAAAGATTCTGCTACCAAATATCACCGTAACATCTTCCACCTGACGATGCATATAAAAGCAATAATGTATTAAGAACAAGATCAAAGTAGCAGCAGCACTACTTCGGAAGGGGTAAGTACAAGAACATTAATCGTTTTTTTCGTCTGGTAAGTTGTCAACGGGTTATGCTCCCACTGTGCCAAGCTGAGAATACTGTTAACATAAATATTTTGTTACAGCGTCATTAGTTTTTTCTGATTCTCGATATATTTAATATTTTTTTATGCGATATGAAAATGCATAATCAATTTCGTTCACTATTTGCCGTCTTTCCAGATTTTTATACTCAATCTTAAAAGCGACAAAATCTAAACCATTTATTTATATCTGAAACATGGATGTGGGATTAAAAGATCTTCTGGACGTAACCAGCTTGGTTCAGCTACTTTTCTGTGAATACTGCTATTGCTAATTAATTTCTTAACTTTGACACTCCACAAACGGATAGAAAACAAATAGACTTTACTCATGTCAAAAACATTTTATTGCGCGATAGTTAAATACGTGGTATCCAAATCGCGTATCTTTATTGCAGCTGTCGTTAGCACTGCGACGTGTTAAATTGACATGAGATATAACCGGCTCTAGGTAGTGTGCAGTATTTAGTGGATGCCAAATATAACTGGCCCTATTCATGTAAAGGTTAGTGAACCAGTTATTTTTATGATAATTCTTTTCTGGCCTACTATTTTACTGCTGACCTTCACCAGAACATAGGCTAAGTTAAGTTTAAATAGCAAATGCATGTAGTATTTAGAGAGCTGGGATTGAAAACCGTACAGCTCTGTTAACTGAAATGATTTAGCGATCATCAGAAGATATGTATCGTTTCAAAGTTGTCACTGTCTTGATGAGCGTTTATAACTGATTAGATTCATCTCTTCAAAGCTAGTGTTGGGGAGGAAAGACATGTGGCAGGCATCGGAAGTTGGGGACGTCAGAGCTTTGCCATCATCTTTGATGATTAGACAGGTACAGTCTCAAGCTTCCAGGCTTATTAAGTTCCTAGCACTAGGTTTGATTGTATTCTTGTATGTTTGAGCTAATCCGATCCCCAGAAGATTAGGGCTATTTGTTAATTTTGAATTTAAGCTTAAGTCTATGAGTAACATCGAATAAAATCTTTAGTTGAGGTTTATGTCTATGTCAGTAATCTATATTTCAATACATACATTTAAGTTAGCTTGCGAAAACAATTCATTTGAGCAAGATGATGACAGGCAGAGTTACGGAACTAAGTTAGGCCAAACTCTATAAACCCGCAAAGTAACGTTTACTTATGCGTAATGGAAATAAGATAAAAAATTGTAATAAAATTATTCATATACCAAAAATCGAAAAATACGGTACAAAAGAAATTTTTTTTTAAACTGCAATTATTCAAGTTATTAAATGTGAAAATTAATTTAAAAAAAGGAAGAACCAAAAGAAATGCAAGTTTGAGAAAAAATCATTTTCTCATTTAACAAAAACTAGCTACTTACTTGCACCACATGTTAATTGTATTTTAAAGATTCGAGATGTAATAATAAAGTAAGTTAATATAAATATTGAAAGAGGTTACTTCTGTAGTGATTCAGTTTATACTTCCCGGTTGCGTAATGGCAAACCGCACATTGAGTTGATCAATGTTAACGAATTTCGCTTACTGTGCATGCTCAATAGTGTACCGTTGGTGTGGGAGAAAATACTGGCGAATAAAAATAAACAACCCTACACAAGCCTGTTCGTGATGTAGCCCTTAGCGATTCTTTACGATTGCCATACTATGGACACTTTTTTTGTGCTTATTGCACTTGCTTCTGTTTTATTTCATTTTGGTTTATTTTGTTCATAAAAGTAGTATTTGTAATAATTTCTTTGGCTTTAATTCAGTAATTTAAACTAGATATATTCCTTAAGTTGTTAAAATATTTATGAATCGAGCGCATGGTAAATAATCGATTGCTTTTATTCCTCAGAAGTACAATCAATAAACAACATCATGTAATGTTTCCTATTTTGTAATCCTTCTCAAACGAAAATATGGGAGTTTACAATTGATATTTACGCCTAAGTAATGAAGCAACATACAACCTAACAAGTTTTAAAACCCTGAACTGTTTACATCCAGATAACAGAATATCAATCATATACCATATTTATCTTCTTTTAAAATTACGCCAAAGTCGTAATTGCGCCAAATTCGCTTCTGGGCATGCGCAGTGTGAGTAATTCCTTTAACATTGTTCAACTAAATGTGCGGTCTGCCATTACGCTTCCCGGTTGGTTGGCTTTTAATGGCACAAAACCTAGAAGGTTATTATGCGCCAGACGAATGGTGAGTAAAATGCAAATGCACCAACATTACTGAGTATGAATTGTGATGGTATCTGTAATGCTGATGAAAGTATATACAGATGAGCGTGAGAAGTGCTCTAGCAACAGGTAGAGCAGGTTGTAAGGAAAAAAAACTCAGTTCATATGATAGAGGGAGATATCTTTTAAAAAACTTAGGTTGATGCTGGGGTTTATTTCAATCAGATCTGTTAAGTTAAAAAAACTCGTAGAATTAAAAAGATAATCACGTTTCTGATAAAAAATAGGGCAGCAGGTTAAAATGTGATTGACTGAAGTGGGAGAGTATGAATTGTGACCGTATCTGTAATGCAGATGAAAGTATGCACAGATGAACGTGAGAAGTGTTCTAGCAACAGATAGAGAAGGATATAAGAAAAAGGAACTCAAATCATATGGTAGAGAAAGCTAATTAGTTTGCTGAGAGTTTGCTTTTAAAAAACGTATGAGGTTGTTGTGGGGATTTCTTCCAATAAGATCTGTTAAGTTAACATTCGTAGAGTTAAAATGATGGTCACGTTTCTGATTAAAAATAGAGCAGCAGGTTAAAATATGATTGACTGAAGTAGGAGTGTTGCAAGTGTCACAAATAGGTTCCTTATCTCCTTTCAAGAGATGCTGATGTGTCAGTCTGCAGTGACCAATTCGTAGACGAGTCAGCAGTACATCCTCCTTAAAATTTCCTCTTGATTCCCAGTACTTCAAATTGGGTTTCACTTGCCTTAATTTGTTCAGAGTCTGACATTTCCAGAGTTCTTGCCACCTGGACAAGATCTTTGCTTTCATGTAATTCCGCATGTCTGTAAAAGGGACCTCATTTTCGGAAGTAATATCAGCTGATTTTGCTGCGGCATCGGCGAGTTCATTGCCTTTGATGCCAGAATGTCCAGGCACCCAGCAGTACACTACAGAATATACTGCGTTTCTCAAACGGAGGGAAGCCTTTAAAACTTCCAAGACCATAGGGTGGCCAGTGTTTGTATTAATTGATTCAAGAGCACTCAGAGAGTCAGAGTAGATGATGAATTTTCTGCTGTTCTGCTTAGAGATAAAGATTAAGGAGTTCAAAATGGCAAATGTTTCTGCAGTAAAAACAGATGCAGCCTTGTGAAGTTTACTACTCTTAATTACTTTATCCCAAACAAAAGCTGCCCCGACATGATCATGATTCTTTGAGCCGTCAGTAAAAATTGCTATATAGTTAGAATGACTGCTTCTATGCTCTAGGAAGATTTGTTGATATTGGATATCATTGGTATTGCTTTTCTTAAGTCCTCCAAAAATGTCAAGTAGGTGAATATTCACTTCTTGCGAGGGTTCAATACCGAAGAGGTTGAAGCTTTCGGGATGCAGATCATTTAGGTTGAGTTCTTCGATAAGTGAGAAAATACGATGATCAAAAGGAGGGATACATGAAGGACGTGCTTGGTAGAGGCGCCAGTACCGATCAGATGTCATGAGACGAACGGGATCTTCGGCTCGTGACATTACTTTATAATGAAATTCAAGGGACAATTGGTTGCGTCTGAATTCTAGAGAAGATTCAGAGCAGATGACATATAAACTTTGGACTGGAGATATTCTGAAAGCTCCACAACATATCCGTAGAGCTTGATGGTGGACTGTATTCAATTTCAGCAGTACAGAAGGTCTTGCTGATCCATAGTCAAGTTTAGACAAGTCAACACAACCATAGTCAAGTTTGGAACGAATTAAAGCTCTATATATGCGTAGCATAGAACAACGTTCTGCTCCCCATGAAGTATTTGCAAGGACTTTTAGTATGTTAAGGGCTTTAGTGAATTTTTTCCTTAAATTTAAAATATGCGGAAGGAAAGTGAGCTTTCTGTCAAAGATGACTCCTAGAAATTTTGCTTCTGGTTCAACTCGGATCAAGGAACCATCAAGATGCAGCTATGGTTCGGGATGTAGATTTCTTTTGCGACAGAAATGTACGCAGACGGTCTTCTGGCAAGCAAATTTAAAAACATTGTTGAACCACTTTACTATTCTGTTTAGAGCAATTTGCAGTTGTCTTTCGATATATCTCAGATCTTGACCATGACGGTAGATCATCAAATCATCAACATACAGGGAACCATGCACTGTGGGGGAGGAAGTTCTCTTAAAATGGAATTCATTTTCAGACTGAAAAGCGTAACATTGTGTACCGACCTTTGGGGTACACCTTCTTGTTATGCAAATGCACGAGAGAACAACGATCCCATCTCAACTTGCAATGTGCTATCCCTCAGAAAGTTTCGAATGAAGGCAGGTAAGTTACCTAGCAGTTGAGTGCTATAAAGGTCGTGAAGAGTCCCGTGCCGCTAAGTTCTATCATACGTTTTTTCCATGTCAAAGAAGACTGAAACCACATGATTTCGTTTCACAAATGCATTGCGTACTTCGATTTCTAAAAGCATGACATTGTCAAGTGAAGATCTTCCCCTACGGAAACCACTCTGGTAGGGCGATAGGCAATGATTATTCTCCAGATAGTGGGTGAGACGACGGTTTACCATTTTTCCATAATCTTGCAAAGGCAGCTAATGAGCGCGATGGGCCGATAATTTGAAGGATTCTTTGGGTCCTTTCCAGGTTTGGCAATGGGGATCACTATAGCATTTCGCCAAGCATTAGGAAAAGAATACTCCTTCCATATTCTGTTGTACAGAAAGAGAAGAGATTTTAATGATTCATTGGACAAATGCTTCAGCATGACATAGGAAATGCCATCATGGCCAGGGCTCGTCTTAGGAGTTAGCGACAAAGCACTGATCATCTCCAGCATAGTGAAATCAGTGTTATATGCTTCGGTGTTGAGAGAGTTAAAATTGATGAATGTATTCTCACAACGAAGCTTAGCTGTGAGGAATGCTGGTGGATAGTTAATACTATTTGAAACAGCACTAAAGGTCTCCCATATGACATTAGCAATATCTTCTCTGCTGATATACGTTACGCCTCCCTTTTCTAAGATGGACAGGCCATGATCCTTATAATTACCTGAGATTTTTTAAACTTTTTCCCAAACACATTTGCTTGGAGTTGAAGAGGTAATGGATGACACATAACAGATCCACGTGTCTTTCTGTCTTTGGCGCCGCACTCTCCGAGCGTTTGCTTTTGCCTTTTTATAGGAGATGAGATTGCTAAGCGTGGGATACCTGCGAAAGATTCCCCAGGCTTTTCTTTGCTGTCTATGAGCTATCTGACAGTCATGATTCCACCATGGTTTGGGATGTTTAGGAAGCCTGCCTGATGATATAGGAATAGGGATTTTTGCTGCCTGGAAGAGAGTATCAGTGATAGTTTTTACAGCTTCCTCAATTGACGAATTCTTTATCATGTCGTTAGTGAGCATGGCCGAATGGGAAAACATTTCCCAGTCCGTTTGTTCGTAAATAAAACGTGGTGATCTGGCATTAGACCATGCTGTAAATTGATTAAAAGTCACGAAGATAGGGAAATGATCACTGTTAAAAGTGTCGTTTCTGACGCTAAATGAACAAAAAGGGAGAAGTGATGGCGAACAAATGGCCAGATCAATACTATGAAATGTCCTCGTGGGCTGGTGGAAATATGTTTGTTCTCCACTATTAAGGAGGCATAAGCAATGATCACAAATGAGATCTTCTATTTGTTT